>JAHHZJ010002332.1:0-28728 GCA_021437245.1 Aegilops speltoides
ATGGGAATCCTTGGGGTAGTAGTTGAGCTTGTTGAAGTAGAACTTGAGGTTGCCTTGGGAACCCACTTGACCATGGCCTTGGGTGCTTCAATGAATGCATCAATTTCCTCTTGAAGCTTGTCCTTGCCTTTTAGCTTGTGGTCTTGTGGTGGAAGGTCATCTTGAGCTTGTTCCTCATTGGAAGAAGTAGAATCATACTTCTTCTCTTGAGAGACAAACTTTGGAGTGGGATATGGACCTTCTTCCCATTCAACACCCTCGGCGTTGAACTTTCGCTCAAAACCAATTCCTTGATTCTTCGGTGTCTTCCTTGTTTGCGTACAATTTCCTCAAAGCTCTTGCTTCAGGCAAGACTCTTGTAGACACCTTTCTCTATAATCCCTTTCAATAGACTATTTTCTTGCTCAAGTGAAACTTGGCTTGAAGCATTGTTAGTGGAATCAAGAGAATTACTAGAAGTAACAACATTTGATTTAACATGATTATTGTTACTACTAGATGAATAATTTTTCTTATGCTTGTCATGCTTAGTTTTGATAGGTGGCAAGAAATTAGACAGAGAGAAGTCGTTTGGCAAGATATGAAGAACTCTTCTTTCGAAGATGCGTCATTGATAGCTTTTAGAAACTCATGTTCTTGCTCTAGATTGAGCTTCTCGAGCGTAGCTTCTCATGAGATCTTAGGAGCTCTCTATGATCTTCTTGAGTTGTTTCATGAGCTAACTTAAGAGTGTTTAGTTCTTTAGTTAGGCGCTCAATCTCCTTCATAGCATTGTCATTCGACTCACTAGGAGCTATAAAGACTACTAGCATGTTCATCATTACTAAGCTCACTAGATTTATCATGTAAAGCTCATCTTCACCAAGCAAGTCATCCTCATCACTATCAAAGTCAATAAACTCAGGATGTTGATACCTTGGGGCCTTTTGCCATGAAGCATCTTCCAATTCCCTCATTTGGTGAATCAAATATGTCATAGGAGTTGGAGTTGGAGGATCTGAGAGCAAGACCAACGACACCTTCATCTTGGCTGTATTCGGAGTTGGAGTGATAGCTTCTTTGGAGTGATTGTAGGAGTCGGGCGGAAACCCATTCCTGACATGAGCTTGATGTTTTTCTTCTTGTGTAGCTCCTTGATGACTTGTCTTTCCTTTTCCGAGATCCTTGCTTCTCAGAGGATCTTAGTTCCTGCATGATCATCTCTACTCCTTCTCTCTTTTAAAGAGCGACTCTTCTCTTGAGCTTCTTCTTCTTGGAGATTCTTCTCTTCTCTTGTGGGGAGTCGAACACTCATTTGAGTAGTGTCGGGTCTTCCCACAATTATGCTTGATTCGATCCGACTAGAAGATCTCCTTTCATCATATGATCTAGACTTTGAGCTTCTTTCCTTGCTTCTACTCTTGTAGAATTTGTTGAAGTTCTTCACCATTAGGCTTATCTCTTCATTGGAAACTAGCTTGTCACTTGAGGATGTGGGAGCTTCAACTGCAGCTTTGTAAGCACCACTTGACTTGTTGTGAAGCTCTTCCTTATCTTTAAGTGTCATCTCATGACAACATCCTTCCAATGACTTGGTGGCTTGAGATCTTTGTAGTTTGGCATCATTTGGATCAAAGTGCTGCGGTGTCATACTTTCCATCAAAAGCTCTGAGAATCTTCTTGATGATGAATCGATTGGGGTCATTTCTTAAGCTTCCTAAACCTGCCATCTCATTGGTGATGAGAGCAAGCCTAGAGTACATTTCATGACTCCTTCACCTTCCTTCATCTTGAACTTGTCAAAGTGACCTTGAAGAACATCTAGCTTTGATTCCTTCACCGGTTCGGTACCTTCGTGCATTTCGACCAAAGTATCCCAAATCTCTTTTGCATTCTCAAGGCGGTGATCTTGTTGAACTCCTCGGGACACAAAGCATTGAAGAGAATGTCACAAGCTTGAACATTACGTAACATCCACAACTCATCCATGGTAAGCTTCGATCCGGAACTTTCCTTCTTGAAGAACTCACCTTGCAAGCCAACACAAATAATGCCCCATCGGCGGGGTTATGTCCAGAATATGCATTTTCATTTTATGCTTCCAACTAGCAAGTTTGAACCATCAAAGTAAGGACCTCTCTGAAAATTACCCTCACTAGGCGCCATACTCTCCTAGGTTGTGAAACCAAGCTTATGAGTCAATGCAATGAAACCAATCAATGGAGACCAAGCTACATACCACTTGTAGGATCGGAGTATGTCTAGAGGGGGTGATTAGACTACTTGACAACAAAAGTTTTGCCTTTTGATTGGGTAGTTTCTTAGCAAGTTCACAATGATAACCAAGTCAAGTATCACCCTACATGCAATTCTAGAGTTATGGCGCGGAAAGTAAATTGCGTATAGTAAATGAGAGAGGAGGAGAAAGCAAGCATAATGGAACGGAGATTTTTTCTCGTGGTTCCGATAGGTGGTGCTATCGTCAATCCACGTTGATGGAGACTTCAACCCACGGAGAATGCTTGAGTCTTGCTTGAGTCCACGGAGGCTCCACCCACGAAGGGTCCTGAAGAAGCAACCTTGTCTATGCCATCATGGCTTCATACGGAGGACTAGCCTTACTGGGGTAGATCTTCACGAAGTGGCGATCTCCTTGCCCTTACAAACTCCTTGGTTCAACTCCACATCATGGCGGAGGCTCCCAAGCGACACCTAACCAATCTAGGAGGCACCACCCTCAAAAAGGTAATAGATGGGGTTGGTGATGATGAACTCCTTGCTCTTGTGCTTCAAATGATAATCTCCCAACACTCAACTCTCCTCACTGATTTGGCTGTGGTGGAGGAAGGATTGAGTGAAAGCAACTTGGAAGACTAGAAATCAAGTGTCATATGGTGGGAGTGGAGCAACTTGATCTCAACACAAGGGTGGTAGTTTCTTCTCGAAATGTAAGGTAGGAGTGGTAGTTCTTTACGATGGCTCTCTCACGAATGAAGAGGAGGTGGAGAGGTATTTATAGCCTCACACAAAATCAACCGTTACACACATTTGAGCAATCTCGGTCCGGACCAAAGTTGACAACTTCGGTCGGAGCCAAAGTTCAAATCTTGTGAGCGTTGGGATTTTCAGTGGGACCAAAATACAATCTCGGTTAGACCGATTCTTCCAAAGTCTAGGGTTTGCCAATCTGGTGGGACCGACTTTCTCATCTCGGTGACACCGATTTGAGTCTGAAGATTCTGAAGCTTAGCACTGCCAATTCGAATGACCGAGTTTGGAATCGGAAAATCCGAGATTCTTAGGGTTTGGCTATATGGGTGAGGTGGTTCATCTCGGTGTGGTGAGTTTGGAATCGGTGGGACCGAGATTACTTATGAGTTTATGTTGGAATGAAAGATTGCTGATTGTTTGAGATAAATCACTAAGCACTTGAAACTGACGAGATCATCATCATAACCTCACCTTTTAATAGTATTGGCTTTCCTATGGACTCAATGTGATCTTGGATCACTAAACCAAAAATAGAGTCTTGAGCTTTTGCCAATGTTTTCCTTAGCATTTTGAGGGTCCACATCATCGGTCATTGCCATACCCATATCCTTGAACTTTGAAATATTCTCAAGAAATGATTAGTTCAATGATATATATGTTGTTATTAATTACCAAAACCACGAGGATTAGTTGCACTTTCGGAGGAGCAGTCGGCTACTACTTGGAAGCCCCAAGGCGTCTTCATCCAGTGCCGTGGGCTCGCGAGCTCCCTGGGAGGAGCCTTTGATGGGAGTCCTCGCCTCCGGAGTCGAGATCGTCGAGGGCCGGTGGGGCAGCCGGTCCGATGAGGGCTGCTTCCCAGCTCTCGGCCCTTCTCGGGCGAGCGGTAACTTGCTTCAGGAGGCCTCCGCCAAGGCGCCGAGGAGATGGAGAGCGGAGGGCTCAGCGCCGCCATGTGAGCTGCTCTCCGAGTGGCGGAGGCGCAGCGACTTCGCGAGGAATCTGAAGAGTGGTTCTTTGGAGAAAGGCGAGGCTTCGATCACGACTAGAAGATCTCTTTTCATCATATGATCTAGACTTTGAGCTTCTTTCCTTGCTTCTACTCTTGTAGAATTTGTTGAAGTTCTTCACCATTAGGCTTATCTCTTCATTGGAAACTAGCTTGTCACTTGAGGATGTGGGAGCTTCAACTACAGCTTTGTAAGCACCACTTGACTTGTTGTGAAGCTCTTCCTTATCTTTAAGTGTCATCTCATGAGCAACAATCCTTCCAATGACTTGGTAGGCTTGAGATCTTTGTAGTTTGGCATCATTTGAATCAAAGTGCACGGTGTCATACTTTCCATCCAAAGCTCGAGAATCTTCTTGATGATGAATCGATTCGGTCATTTCTTCGCTTCCTAAGCCTGCCATCTCATTGGTGATGAGAGCAAGCCTAGAGTACATTTCAGCTGACTCCTTCACCTTCCTTCATCTTGAATTTGTCAAGTGACCTTGAAGAACATCTAGCTTTGATTCCTTCACGGACTCGGTACCTTCGTGCATTTCAACCAAAGTATCCCAAATCTCTTTTGCATTCTCAAGGCGGCTGATCTTGTTGAACTCCTCGGGACACAAAGCATTGAAGAGAATGTCACAAGCTTGAGCATTGTTACGTAACATCCATAACTCATCTGCGGTAACCCGCGATCCGGAACTTTTCCTTCTTGAAGAACTCACCTTGCAAGCCAACACAAATAATGCCCCATCGGCGGGGTTATGTCAAGAATATGCATTTTCATTTTATGCTTCCAACTAGCAAAGTTTGAACCATCAAAGTAAGGACCTCTCTGAAAATTACCCTCACTAGGCGCCATACTCTCCTAGGTTGTGAAACCAAGCTTATGAGTCAATGCAATGAAACCAATCAATGGAGACCAAAGCTCGATACCACTTGTAGGATCGGAAGTATGTCTAGAGGGGGTGATTAGACTACTTGACAACTTAAAAATTTTGCCTTTTGATTGGAGTAGTTTCTTAGCAAGTTCACAATGATAACCAAGTCAAGTATCACCCTACATGCAATTCTAGAGTTATGGCAGCGGAAAGTAAATTGCGTATAGTAAATGAGAGGAGGAGAAGAGCAAGCATAATGGAACACGGAGATTTTTTCTCGTGGTTCCGATAGGTGGTGCTATCGTCAATCACGTTGATGGAGACTTCAACCCACGGAGGTAGCAGCTCTTGCGAGTCCACGGAGGCTCCACCCACGAAGGGTCCACGAAGAAGCAACCTTGTCTATGCCATCATGGCTTCGCCCACGGAGGACTAGCCTTACTCGGGTAGATCTTCACAGTAGGCGATCTCCTTGCCCTTACAAACTCCTTGGTTCAACTCCACATCATGGCGGAGGCTCCCCAGCGACACCTAACCAATCTAGGAGGCACCACCCTCCAAAAGGTAATAGATGGGGTTGGTGATGATGAACTCCTTGCTCTTGTGCTTCAAATGATAATCTCCCCAACACTCAACTCTCCTCCTTGATTTGGCTGTGGTGGAGGAAGGATTGAGTGGAAAGCAACTTGGAAGACTAGAAATCAAGTGTCATATGGTGGGAGTGGAGCAACTTGATCTCAACACAAGGGTAGGTAGTTTTCTTCTCGAGAAATGTAAGGTAGGAGTGGTAGTTCTTTTCGATGGCTCTCTCCACGAATGAAGAGGAGGTGGAGGGGTATTTATAGCCTCCACACAAAATCCAACCGTTACACACATTTGAGCAATCTCGGTCGGACCGAAGTTGACAACTCGGTCGGACCGAAAGTTCAAATCTTGTGAGCGTTGGGATTTTGAGTGGGACGAAAATACAATCTCGGTTAGACCGATTCTTCCAAAGTCTAGGGTTTGCCAATCTCGGTGGGACCGACTTTCTCATCTCGGTGACACCGATTTGAGTCTGAAGGATTCTGAAGCTTGGCAACACCAATTCGGAATGACCGAGTTTGGAATCGGAAAATCCGAGATTCTTAGGGTTTGGCTATATGGTGAGGTGGTTCATCTCGGTGTGGTGAGTTTGGAATCGGTGGGACCGAGATTACTTATGAGTTTATGTTGGAATGAAAGATTGCTGATTGTTTGAGAGATAAATCACTAAGCACCTTAGAGCAACAGATCATCATCATAACCTCACCCCTTTTAATAGTATTGGCTTTCCTATGGACTCAATGTGATCTTGGATCACTAAACCAAAAATGGAGTCTTGAGCTTTTGCCAATGTTTTCCTTAGCATTTTGAGGGGTCCACATCATCGGTCATTGCCATACCCATATCCTTGAACTTTCTGAAATATTCTCAAGAAATGATTAGTTCAATGATATATATGTTGTTATTAATTACCAAAACCACAGGGATTAGTTGCACTTTCGGGAGGGAGCAGTCCGGCTACTACTTGGAAGCCCCCAGGCGTCTTCATCCAGTGCCGTGGGCCGTCGCGAGCTCCGCGTGGCGTGAGGCCTTTGATGGGGAGGTCCTCGCCTCCATGAGTCGAGAGATCGTCGAGGGCCGGTGGGGCGGCGGTCCCGATGAGGCTGCTTCACCAGCTCTGGCCCTTTACGGGCAGGCGGTAACTGCTTCGGGAGGCCCTGCCGCCAAGGCCGCGGGGAGATGGAGAAGCCTTGGCGGAGCTCAAGCGCCCGCCACCCGAGCTGCTCTCCGCGAGTGGCGGAGGCGCCAAGCGACTTCGCCGAAGTCTGAAAAGTGGTTCTTTGGAGAAGGCGAGGCGAAGGCAGCGGCGGCTCGCGGGAGGAGCTGTCGGCGAGAAGGAGAACTCGATCAGCGGAAGGTCAACCTCGATTCCCATGAGGAAGACCTTGCCGCTCGAGCAGGCCCTTGGCGGGAATTGAAGGCGAAACCGCCCCGCGGCTGCCATGCAGAACCGCCAAGGAGGATCTTGCCGCCAAGGTCGCGCTTGGTGGAGGAGTTCTTGAAAAGGCGGAGAGAAGAGTCGCCCGCGCTCAACACGGAGGCCTTGAGAGGGCGCCCACCAACTCACGAACTCCAGGTGCATCTTTCCAAGAAGGCGGCAGCTGAAGGCGCCAAGGACTCCATCGAGGACCTTGAGGCTGCAAGTCTCTGTTGAGGAACTTCGCTCGGCGCCGCCGGGATCGGAGACCAAGTTGAAGGAGGAGCTCCGCGAGAGCAGCGTTGATGGACAAGCGCCAACAAAGCCGCCGAGCAATTCCACCGCACCGTCGAGTTATGGACCGAGGACACGGTGTCTTGTCGTCGACATCGACCAGGAGCTGCTGGCGCTGAAGGCTGGAGCATCTCATCTACTCCCGGATCAAATCTCGCTCCTGGCGCCAAGCTCAGCCTCTTCTTGAGGGGATCGCGCGGCCCTCGCTAATCTGCGGAAGAAGATCCCGCGCCAGCTTCGCCGAGGAGACTTCGCCCGGCTGTCTGGCAGGAACCATGGGCAGCGTCTTGTGAAGATCGTATCACGGAACCCGGCATAAACCTCCTGCGTTCTTCGCAGCTTGCGGCCGGCGCAAATATGGAGCTCACGAAGGAACAGGTCGCCCACATCATCGCCAAAGTGAACAAGATCCCGGGGTGGAGGCGGCCGTGTAGACTAGGCCTCCTTTATCTTTATCTCTTTTAAATGCTGCATAGGATGTTATGAACTCATTAGTCATCATGACGAGTTATTCCTCGTCGGATATTATATTTATTTTGATCGATAGATCAGTGTTATCTCCCTTGTTCGGATCCTCAACTTTGCATGCTTCAATCCCTCGCTTCTGAAACTTGCGGCAATGGGCCCTTGCATTGGCTGAGTGCTAAACTCGAAGCGACTTGCTGGACAAGGTCTCACCGGCAAGCAACCTACTGTGACTAGTCGCAACACACTCGGCTTGCTGGCGGACTCAGCAGAAACAAGGGCCGACACTTTGTCGGCTCAACCATCGTCGAGTGTGCTCAAGAACAAGGTAAGTGCGGCTACCTGGGTAGGTTCCTCCGAGCATAAGTTTTCCATACAAAGTGTGATCGTTCAAGGGAGGCAACTTAAAATTTTGAACTGCTCAAATTCAACTTAGCTTTCGTGATCCGGTGAGCTTTTTCTTTCTTGAGCGGCACCTGGTTCATCTTCCACTTCCCCCCCCCCGGCAAACTTGTGCGCGAGGAACGTTTCTTCTGCTTAAAAAGTAAGGAAAGAAAAGAGGGAAACTAGCATATGGCCTTTTGGCGCGCCATTGCTTACCGGATATGTGTGTCGCGCAAAAGATGCCAAATAACACATGCAAATTGCAGAGAAAAGCATGCAAAAGGCAAATAGCGCAAAACACAGAAGCTTTACTAGTGCCGAGAGTCTGCGTCGGCTTTGTACAAGGGGTTACATGCAACAGCGGCAAAGCACATGTACAAAAGGTGGTTGCGGAGCGGATCCGGCAACCGCGCCTTATGGGTGAAACTTGCGAAGATGCTCTATGTTCGGGGAGTTGCTCTTGGTATGCCTTCTTGGTCTCGGCGGACAGCGGCCGGGCCTCGTGACTTGTCTCACCGATAAGGGCCTTCCACCTCGGCGTCAACTTGTTGGAATTCTTGGCGGACTGAACACGCCGAAGAACAAGGTCGCCTTCCTCGAGACTCTGGCTTTAACCTTGCGGCTATGGTAGCGGCGCAAGGCTTCTGGTATCGAGCAGCTCGTCTGGCAACACAGAGCGTCCCTCCTCGAACAGCACGCGTCATCTCGCCGCGATTGCTCTTGCTCGAGCTCATCATAGCGAGCACTCGAGGAGATCCGTACCACGAGTTACGTGGGAGAACTGCTTACGCTCCATAGACTAGAGCAAAAATTGTCTGTCGGTGGCTCGATTTGGTGTTGTTACGATTGACCAAGAGCGCGGCAGCTCCTCTATCAATTTCTTCCGCGCTTGCGCTTTGTCGAAAGTTCTTGTCTTGAGTCCGCGCAACACTTCAGCATTGGCCCTCTCCGGCTTGACCGTTGCTCCTCGGGTGAGCAGCGAGCAGGCTGAACCTTGGCGCCAAGGTCTCGGGCGTGTGCATGAAGGTGCGACTAGTGGTGTGGACCGTTGTCGGTGATAATCTGTTAGGGATTCGAATCGACACCTGTCGACTGAAGAACTTGACCGGTGGTGTGCTGTCACCTTTCTCCTGGCTCCACTTACGGCCACTTTGTGAACTTGTCGATTGCCGCGTACAAGTACTCAAAGCCCCGAGCAACAGGGGAAGGGCGAGATATCGAGCCCCGGACCGAAGGGCGAGGATAAAGGGATTGTTTGGAGAAGCTTGGCTGGTGATGAATCGCTTTGCATGGGCCTTGCGCTTCACACTTGGTTACTAGTGCAGTTGCATCTTGGAGGGCTTCTTGCCAAAAGAACCCTTCTTGGAAGCTTTCGGCAACAGCGCCCCTTCGCCAATGTGGTGGCCACATATGCCTCCGTGTATCTCTGCCAGCAACTTACATCCATCTTCCTGGAGATGCACTTCAACTGACACCATTGAGTCTTCTTACATGCAGCTCGTTATCCACAATGGTACATACTTATTGCTGGTTATCTTTTCCATTTCCTCTGGGTCGTCAGGAAGCTCTCCATTTTTGAAAGCAGACGTCTGCTTTGTGCCCATGCGGAGCACTGGGGCTCGGCGGCAAGGACTAAAAGCGTGAAAGCAGCTGCGGGGAACTCAGCTTCTCTGGCGAGAACCTCTGGCCTGCAGGACTGAAGGTCCCCGGCAAGCTCGCCGGGCGAGCTTGTCGGGAACACTTGCTTCAAGCTGTACATATCAGAGGATCTGCGGGAACAAACTGTTCCTCAGCGTTACAGTTGTTGATCTTGGGGACCTTGGCGGCGGCCTCGGGGAGATCCGCCCGGCAAGTAGTCGCCGAGACCAACTTTCTTTTCTTAGACTGCTGGCCCAGTGGTGTCATGGATGGTTGAGTCAGCTTGAGCAAGAAGGTCCCGGTTCCACGGTAACTTCATCATGGCGCACTTTGAAAGGCCATCTGCAATTTCATTACGAGCCCTTGGGACATGCTCCATTTGCAAACCTTCAAAGCGCTCCTCAAGCTTCCTCACTTCATCGACATAAGCTTCCATCAAAGGGCTCGATAGCTCTTATTAACTTGCCGGACCACCAGCGAGAATCTCCCTTGCGATCAACTTCACGATCCCAAGTTGGCCGCAATCCACGAGGCGGCGAGCAACCTTCATATTCAGCGGTGTTGTTTGTCGCTTGCTCCCTTGGGAAGTGCATCTGGATAACATACTTGAGGTGCTCTCCGATTGGTAGCGATGAGTACCACTGCCTTGACACATTGGCGCCTTGTAGTGAAAGCGCGTCAAAGTACATTACCCATTCACTTGTAAGCTTCTGTGCGGGTGCACTTGTCTCTTGGATTTCCTCATCGGGTGTTGGGGTCCATTCGCTATGAATTCTGCCAAAGCTTCGGCTCTGTATGGTTGAAGTACTCTCAAACTTGAGTCCAAAGCTCGGCAGCTCAGTGCCCACTCAGCGATCCTGCTTTGTTTATACGGGTTGTGCAATATCCTCTTGTTGAGCGAGTGACCACCGTTATCTCGTGCTTTGGAAGTAATGGCGCCTTTCTCGAGGCCATGAGGAGGCGAAAAGCAATTTTGCACACAGTATCTTGACCTAGCCCCTTGGAGGAGGGGCTTACAAAATGGCTAGGCGCTGCACCATCTTCTTCGCACCTCATCTGTTCTGCGCAAAGTTGTCCTTGTCGGGGCGGAGCTTGCGGAGCAGCCCCTTCTTGCCGCTGGATTAAACTTGCCGGGGTGTGGCCTCCTCGTCGGACTCCTCTCCGCTACCAACGCAGCACTAACCACTGGTTGGTTGCCGCTAGATACAACAACAACTTCTCACGTAGTGCAGGTGCGACAAGTATTGGAGTGGAGGATAGAGTACCGTTTCAAATCTTGCGGTGCTGCCTCCGCTTCGAGTCCACTTCATAGGACCGCCTTCTTCAAGATTTTGAAGAAAGGTAGAGCGCGTTCTGCAGAACTTGAAATGAACCTACTGAGGGCGGCCACACAACCTGCAAGCCTTCTAACATCCTTGACTTGCTTCGGGGCTTCAATCTGCTCAATGGCTTTAATCTTGTCGGGGTTGGCTTCAATCCCTCTCTGTGACACAAAGAACCGAGAAGCTTGCGGAGGGACTCCAAAGCGCACTTCTCGGGGTTCAACTTAAAATTTGGATCTTCTTGGAGTTCGAAATGTCTCTTCCAAATCTTGAACCAGCGTATCCCTGCTCTTGCTCTTCACCACGATATCATCCATGTAAGCCTCTACATTTACGTGGATCGTGGTTCAAAAGCGATATACACTACCCTTGCAAATGTTGATCCTGCATTCTTGGTCCAAATGGCATGCTTGCGAAGCAATAGGTGCCACATGGAGTGATAAGCGATCTTCTCTTCATCTTCTTTAGCCATGAAAATCTGGTGATAGCTGGTATGCATCAAGCGAGTAGCTCACATCCGGCGGTGGAGTCAGCGATCTCACGGTCAATCTTGGCGGCAAGGAAATGGATCCTTGGGACATGCTTTATTCACATCGGTGAAGTCTATACGATCTCCATTTCCCGTTGGCCTTGTGCCTGACGGTGGGTTTGCTAACCACGTCGGATGGATCACACCTCTAACTAGACCTGCTGCCTCTAACTTCTTGATTTCTTCGCTGATGAATTCTTGGCGCTCCATGGCTTGCTTCCTTACTTTTTGCTTGATGGGCTGCGCATGAGGGCAAACGGCAAGCTTGTGCTCAATCACCTTCACAGGAACACCGGGGATGTCGGGGCGGTTGCCATGCAAACACGCCGACATTACGCGCGGAGAAAACAGCAATGGCGCTTTCCTATTCTTGCATCAAGCGTGGCGATGGTGAAGGTACCACGGTCACCGTCCTCATAGCGGGCACCTTCTTGGTTGCGGTGGGCGGCCATTCCTTCTTACTCTTGCGGTGGAGCTCGATGGTGCGTCCTCGGCGGCGGCGCCGCACTCGAAGAGTGCGGTTGCGGAGTGGGCCCCGAGGCGGTTAGCCGGACTTGGTTTTGTCTTCTTTCCCGGGAGCTTCAGCGGCAAGTGTATTCTTGTCGGCGCGGCTGCCGCATCGGTAGATCTTGTCGGTGCGGATAAGCGCATCCTTCTGTCGCCGTGGATAGTGATGGCGCTTATCGGCCCGGCATCTTAGTCGTTATGCGCATAGTGAAAGCTGCCATGAACTTGGCGAGGCGGGCGGCGAGTATTCCATTGTATAGCAGCGGAATATCGGCTGACGTCGAAAGTGATCGCTCGATCTGAAATTGAGCTCCCGCCAAAGGTCACCGGCGAGTGATCTTTCCCTTGGGCTTGCTCCGTCTGGGTTGATTCCTTGGAAAGAACCGGTCTCTTGAGCTCGCCATCTGGAATTTGGAGCTTCTCGATCCGGCGAGAGGAGATCAAGTTCAGGCCGGCCCGCCGTCAACCAACATTTTGGTGACCTTGAGGTTGCGGATGGTGGGTGAGACCAGCATCGGCAAGCACCCGACGCGCGGTGGTGCGGTCGGGGTGATCCTCAAGATCAAAAATGATGGGCGTGCTGGACCATTTGAGAACTGCTTAGCGACTCCATGGCGGCTTCTGCTGCGTTCACCTCACGCACCTTTGCTTTAGGCTGGCGGTGGGAGGTGTGCGAGAAAGCGCCCGCCGTCGCTTGCAGGACCTCCGTGGCCTACGGAACTCCGCTCCTTTGTCATCCTCATCCTCCATGTCTTCATCGTCGTCTTCTTCATCTTTATCGCGGCCCGGGAAGGTCGATCACCTTGCCGCTGCTTAGCCTTGTCGCGACGTCCTCCCGGCCATTGAGCGGCGCTTCTTGCTGGTTCTCCTCCGCCACCTTGGGCCTTCTCCTTGTCGCGCCTCTCGTACTCAGCTTTTTGCTGCTCGGCGAAGTACTCGGCAACGCTTGCGATTGGTGAGATCGTGGCCCTTAGTGCGGTGGATTTCTGATATTGCTTGCCGAACCGCCACCTTGTCGGCTGCGCTTCTGAGGTGAGTTCCTTGCGAGAAGCAACCCGTGTTTGCTTAGCGGGAGCCTCCTTGCCGGACTTCTCAGCGGCAAGCACCTCTTTCTTGTTCTTCCTCCGGTTGTTCCGTCGCGGCTCTTGTTTGCAGGCGGTGTCGTTCTCTCGCTTCCTCTGCGTCGGCATCCTCCCGAGAGTCTCCTCCCCTCTTCAGCGTCGCGCGCAGCCGGCGAGCATAGAGCTCGTGACATCGAATCTTAGTCATCGCCATCTCTTCACGCATCGGTGATTCGCATGTTACGGTGGAGCAGCTGATAACGCGGCGGTGGACATCGAGATGTTGTCTTTGCATGCGGTGAGCGTTGGATATACTTGCGAGATTCCCCTTCATACGGGCCAAAATGTGGAATCACTCTCTGGCCGTGGGGTTTGTGGCCGCGGTGAAAGGCGCCGACAAGCTGATGGCAAAGTCGGCCCAGAGAAATGGAGCCCGGCAAGTGCATAAGCCAAGCGGACGTTCGGCTTAAGCCTGGCGAAATGGTTCGCCGAGAATCTTGTCGTCGCGCCCCGGCAGCTGCACGCGATGGTGTGAACAGCGAGAACTCGAGGTGCGTCTTGCCGTCGTACTTCTCGATGCGTCGGGCTTGAAGTTCTTCATGCTGGAGCCTTTTGGGCCGCCGCAGCTTTCGCGGGTGAGCAGCGGGCGACCTGCAGCGTCTGACAAATCGCTGCAGTTCACGGTAGCGTCACGTGTCGGCAGCGTTCCAGCTCTCTGGTGCGATTATCGCCCGAGTTTCTCGGCGGCGCTCGATCGTGGTCGGCGTCTTCTTATCGCCCGATCGTCAAGGACTGGCGTTGATCGGCGAGCCCAGCGGATCCGGCAGCGCCGTGGAGCCGTCGTCGGCGTTATTCAGCAGGGCGGCATCTTCTGCCGGCGGCGGGGCGCTTCGGTGGTCGCATCGGCGGCCTTGTCACCGATGTAGCCGTCTTCTCAGCTTGCGCGGCGCGAGTCGCCGGCTCTGCGAAAAGTCGTTGTTAGCGAAAGCGACAAGGCTCTTGATAGTAGCCCTCGGTCTTGGCCTTGTCCGCGCTGGAAAGTCGAAGCGATTGCGCTCTTCTGGCGCTTCTGCGAAGTGGAGGCGGGAAGCGGCGGTGCGAGGCGGGGTGGCTCGGACTCTGCGGTGTTAGAAGGGCGAGGTCCTCCCGGCGCCTTCGCTTTGCCGTGTCGGGGCTGGCACAGGCGTCCGCGAGCCTCCGGCGTGTCCTTGTCCCAGCGGCGGATACCACCTCCGTGGTATGGCGCTCTTTGGGTCGTCGTCTTGAAGGCAGACCCAGCGGGTCCATAGAACGAAGCGCGGTCACCGTCCGTCCTTGGATCTGGTGGCGCGCGAGTGTCTTGGCGGCGACCACCCTTCGTCGGCGTCTTCTCCGCCCACGGCGGCTCCGGTGGCGGCGGAAAAATGAGCGAGACCTGCAACAAGCCTTCTTCTTGGGGCCATAGCGTAATCGTTAGCGAAGATTGCGGATGGAATTGGAGAGGTCGATGGCGAAGCGCGTCATGCGAAACGCGGATCAGTCCGCACAACCTCGCGCCCTACAGCGCGCCAAAGATGCGGGGAATCGCCGCCGCGAGCACCTATGGGGCGGGGCCCCTTATGCAGCGATGCGAGGCGGAGGGAGCCTGAAGAAGCGGTCGAAGGCGAAACAGGCGGCTTTTACCCAACCCGGAGCTCTCCGGAGATAAAACTCCTCTGCTGCTTTGTGTTTGTATTTGATCTCGCTCGAGAAGCGGCGTATGGTGATGTTGTTGTGTCGAATGAGTAGAACCAGCCGAACCTCCTGGCCGAGTCGTCAAGGTTCGAACCCCCTACGTTGTGCATGGGCCTCCTTTTATAGTGCAAGGGGTCACCGGCGGTGTCAGCGTAGGAAAGGGGTAAAAAGGTAAAGAGGTGGTAGCTGGAGCAGTCTTGGGAGCAGTGAAGCTACGATGCATGACCGATGGTTTCTACCTACTTTTGTGAGAGGGACAAGGGCATTTAATGCCCGTCGCCGTCGACCCCAAAAACTCCGCCCTTGCGTCTCCGTGCGCCCGCGGCGATGGATCCACCACCGTGAAATGCTGCTTTGTGTCCCGGGCTGCCTGACCATCCGCCCAGCGTTCTGGAAGGCCCAGGCGGCAGCGTGGGCGGATGGCTGGGCAGCGAGCACACCTGGCGCACTCCTTCGGCAAGCACCTTGCGGGGTCTTAACCTGCGGGCCGGGAGCTTGCGGGCTCTGTAACTGCCGCTCCCGGGCCCTCGCCGAGAGGCATACGCCCAGCGCCGGCGTGTCTTCTATGATGTAATCTCCTAGTCTCCCAGCGAGCTCCTCTCGCCGGGGCCTCGCGTGGTGGTGTAATCTTGAGCTGGAATGGCCTTCCGGCAAGCTCCGCTTGCGGGTCTTAATCTTCTGTCTTGTACACTTTGTTCTTTGGATGGCTTAACATGGGCGGGGAAGGTCTTCGGCGTGTACGTAGTAGGCCCTTCCGCGGGGAGTTGCACCTGCCCGTGCACAAGTTGGGGTACTGAGGTACCCCTACCTTAGTACACCGACACCGGCACTCATAAGGAAGACAATAAATAAATAAATCATGCTCCGACTTCATCACATAACGGTTCACCATACGTGCATGCTTCGGGAATCACAAACATCAACACAAGTATTTCTACGAATCCACAACTACTCACTAGCATGACTCTAATATCACCACCTTTATGTCGCAAAACTATTGCAAGGAATCAAACATATCATATTCAGTGATCTACAAGTTTATGTAGGATTTTATGACTAACCATGTGAATGACCAATTCATATACGTAGTGGGAAGCGAACACCTATGGGGCGGGGCCCTTCGGTCCGGCAAGGGGGCGGAGGCGCCTGAAAAGAGCGATCGGGCGGAACACCTGGCGATTTTATCCAGCCGGAGCTCTCCGGAGATAATACTCCTCTTGCTGCTTTGTGGTTGTATTGTGTTCTTGCTCGAGGCGTGGCGTTCTGTCGTTTGAATGAGTCGATCCTCCTCACGTTGCGCATGGGCCTCCTTTTATAGGCACAAGGGGTCACAAGCAGTGCTTAGCATGATCAAAGTACAAATGTAAAAAGGGTGGTTGGTACAACTGCTATCTCTGATGCACCCTACCTAACTCTGACGGCGAGAGGACAAGAGCATTTAATGCCGTCCGCCTCGTCAACAGTCTTGAGCGACCGTTAAGGCGCCACCGCTTACCACGATGGCCTTCTCGTCGTCTTCACTTGCCACCTTGCGCCGCTTGGCTGCAGCTCCCCCCGTGCGCCGGAGCGATCTGTGGCGACCGTTGGCCGGATCTTGTTGGGCGTGGGCGCAGTGGTGGCCGCGCGGCAAAGCGCCTTGCCGTGGTTGTTGTCTTGTCGTGCCGGAAGCTTGTCGCTCGCCGGGTCTTGCGGGAGGCGCCTTTGCAGCGTCGCGGCAAGTTCCTGAAATGCCTTGGTTGGCCTTCCGGCAAGCTCTTCTTGTCGGGGCCTTGTCCTTCCGGCAAGCTCCTCTTGCGGGGCCTTATCTTCTTAGTTAAAACACTTTGTTCTTGAATGGCTCAAATAGAAATCACGGAGGATCTTGGCGGGCACCGGGCAAGCCTTGCATGAGGTAGCTGCGGATGCCGTGCACAAGTTCGGGATACTAAGGTACCCCTACTTTAGTACACGGCAGAGCCCCAGGGCTGGGCCGCCTGCAGTCTTGGCGCTGTTGGGCAGGCCCAAAAACTGCAGGCACCAGCGGCTGGGTCCATACCAAATCTAACTCCGTATCCACGCGCCCTCCGTAGCGGCATCGTCAAGCGGCGTCATGGAGAAGATTGTGGCGATTCTTTAATCAAAAAAGCGTAACGTTAGCCTCCTCCTCTTTATAAGCGAGAAGCAGGCCGTTCCCCACCTTCACCACTGCGGTTCCTTCTTGAGAAATCTCCGCCGCTCCCTCCGCTTCGAAGCGAAAAAGCAGCGCTCCGCCCTCGCCGCCGTCGCCGCCGCGCCCTCGCCCTCCCCCGCTTCCGCCATAGCTCCGAAGGCCGGGAAGGTGCGAAGTCAGCCGGCGCTGCGGCTGGCGCTGCGCAAGGCGAGCACTTTTCCCCGAGCTCTCCATGAAGAATGCGAAGTGGTTCTATCTCTTCGGTCGGCGAGGGGCAGGCGCATCGCGCGCAGTACTCTCCACGAGCTTCTACTTGACGGTGTCCAAGGATACTACTTCTTTCCCTTGTTCTTCTATTGCGGGCTCTGCCCGCCCTTTTCGATTCTTCTGCGACATCATGAACACATCTGGGCTCCATCTCCTCGATTTCACCCCCAGCGCCGTTCTAACCATGGCGGTTTCGCGCCTGCTTCTGCGAGAACCGTTGGAATCCACCCAAGCGTAGCCCTTTTCGCCACTACTTCATGCCACAGGTCGAGAAAGAGAGCCCTTGTCTGGCGGGATCGCTGGATCTCGAGACGGCAAGAAGGCGTATCTGGAGGTGAGCTCCGCGGCAAATGGGAGGTGGAGGCGGAGTGGTGTTGGATTGTTGGCGGATCCACAGCCATTCACCAACTGCGCCAAGCCGAGTAGTCTGTGGCGGCGGTGGGCGCCTTGGCGGCGGTCGATGCGGGCGAAGATCGCCACCACCGGATCTTGCGGCTCGAGGCTTCTGGGCTCACGGTTGGTCTTTGTTGGTGCGGACTTTCTTCGCCGCCGCATCGCCCTCTGCGAGGAGAGGAGAGCCCGCTGGCTGTTGAGGGCAGCGGACATCATGAGATCGCCCAGGCCTCAATTTTAATTTCCTTGCCTTGGAGTTGGGCGGGGCGCTCAAGAACTGTTCAAGCCCGACCCCAACCATCCCGAGTGGTTCAGGCTGCGCGGGCGTCGTCCCATTGTGCAACAACTCCCAGCTCGATCGCATCCAGCATAATGATGCAGTGTGACTTCGCGCGAGATCATCCCAACTTGGCGAGGCCCTCTCGGCGGCGTCGTGCAGCAATTCTTCGACAACTTGGTGGAGGTAGCAGTCCGTGCCGGCAGTAGAGGCTCCTCACCTGACACCACTAATGGCGAGATCGGTGCATCGCCACCGAAGCGGAGGCGGCGGCAGCCGCCGCCATGGCGGTTGGTTTCGTTGGAGGAGGCGAGGCGGCGGCGGCAAGCCTTGCCCGGCGAGGAGCTTGTCGGGGAGGTCGTTGGCGAGGAGGCCGAAGCGAGCGGAAGCCAGCTGAGGCGCAAGTGGCCAGCCGTCCTCAAGCAACTTGCATAGCGGAGCCCTCGGTGCAGCCCTAGCTCAACCAAGAAGGTGCCTCCATGAGGTTCGGAATTTCTGGCAGAGGCGGCGGGCAGACCCAGCACCGCCCGCGCCGCGGTACCCGCTCCGCTGCGACAAGCACCGTTGCAGCGGGAGCATCTCACGCCCGCACCGGCTTGGCTGGGCGAGGTCTTCTCGGGCGCCACTTCGATCTGCTGCAGCTCCGCCAAGCGTCAAGGAGCCTACTCCTCCGCCTAAATCACGCGAGAAAAGGTACTGAGTTCGACCTTTCCGCGCTCAGCTCCGACGAGGAGGAAGAAGAGGAGGAGGAGTAAGACTTTCTCCCTATTGTACTTATACTTCATCGTTTCTTACTGTTTCTGGTCTTGTATCTGATTTGCTTCCCTCTAAACCTTGTTCCTTTTCAGGACTCTGGCCGAGAGAGCGGCTAAGAGGGCCAAGGTCCCCATGGTTGTCATCGAGGATGATCCCACTGTTGCTACAGAGGGTGTGTCCGAGACCACCTTGTCGGACCCGGCAATCTCTCCTCGAAGCAGCCCCCATCGCAGCCCCCAGCGTAAGTATTTGTTCACTTCCTGTTGTGGGGCGCGCATGGGTGCTCTTTCCTTGATGATATCTTGATTGTTGTCTTGCTTGTGTAGGAGTAGAACAGGCCCACCAGGAACAGCCAGAAGCCGCTCCTGAGATGCTATCTGCTTCAACTACGCCGCCAAGGGAGGATTCCCCGGCAAGGGAGCGCTCCCCAACAAGGGAGAGGTCCCGACGCAGAAGCGATTCTCCGACAAGGGGCGGAACAGTGATTCCCGGTGGTGGAGCCCATGATTCTGAGCCAGCCACGGGTAATCCTTCTTGCGAAAAACTTCCTTGGGTTTTCTTCTTGATCTTCTTTTTGGATATTTGCTTGACTTTTCTCCCTCATCCTGTCTTGAGATCCACCTTCCACGGAGCGATGGGCCGAGGGCCACGGTGAGGAGGGCGTCTGTGGCGATCTTGAAACAGCTGCCACCAAAGAAGGAGGCGGTGATGATCCTGCCGCGAAAGAGGCCACCAAAGGCTGCTGGTGCGGGCTGGCGAGGATCCGGCGATCCTGCCCAGCGACCACAGGGCGCGGGGAGGCGTGGGCGCTATGCGACCGCCGATCCCTCCGCCAGCGACCTGCGCCCGAGCTCGAAGAGCCCGGCCCGGCGCCTACTTGAAGGCGGTGGCGGTGTCTTCATCAAGCTCCTTAGGCGTCAAGCTCGAGGCGCCCGGTCGAGGAGACTTTTGATGAAAAGTGCTCGCCTCCTTTGGGCTGACGGTGGTTAATGGCATAAGCGGCGGCGTGGCGAGTCGAGGAGGCAGTTTCTCCGGAAGTTGGTATCGCTCTACGCGCCCGACAAAGCGAAGTGGAATCTGAGGAAGCGCTTGTCGTGCGGCGGGAGTGGATATAAAGCATGCGGAGGAGCTCGAGCCGCAACAAGAGGCTCTCCGATCCATTGCGAGAGGAAGAGGGCGCAGCTTGCGTAGCGGAGGCTTTTCTCCTCGAGAAGGCGAAGCGAAGCGACAGCGGCTTGCGGCGGAGATGTCCTGCGAGAGGCGAGCTGATGCAGCGGAGAAGTCAACTTGGACAGCTATGAGGAGGAGCTTGCCGCGCGTGAGCAATCACTTGGCGGGCGCTCAAGGAAGCGAAGGATCTGCCATTGCTGCGAGGCCGCCAAGAAGGCTGGAGGTGAAGATGACCAGTTGGAGGCTGATCTGAAAGGGAAGGATGAGGAGCTTGCAGCGCTCAGTAGCGGCCTTGAAGGGCGCCCTCGCTCATGGTGATCTGCAAGTTCAACTCGCCGATAAGGGCAAAAGGCTGACAGCGCCAAAGACTCAAATCTTGATCTGGAGCTGAAGCTGGCCCTGGCCCAGGGCAGCTGGGCCAGGCGCCAAGCGGAGGAGGACTTGAAGGAGAGATCAAGGCCGAGGAGGCTGGCAGCGAGGGCAGCGAGACTCAAAACTCCTTGAGGGCTATGGTGGAGCTACAGACGGAGGCATCATCAACATTGCTGCAGTCATCAGCGAGTTCTTTGGCATAGCCCCGGACTTAGCGGGCTTTGGGTACTCCTCGGCGAGAACCTCCAGCCCAGCGCCAAGCTCACTCTGTTCTTCAAGGCGTGGCGGCGGCTCTCCGGCAACTCGGGAAAGGATCCCAAAGCAGCTGGCTGACGAGTCGCGCGCAATCTGCGCCAGAGTCTTGGAGAAGGTGTTGGTGAAGGTGCTCTTCCGCAATCCGGGCCTCAACCTCACCAACGTCCTCAAGAAGTTGCCGGTGGGTGCTGATCTTGAAGAGATCAAGGCCCTTGTCGCACCCATTGTGGACAAGGTGAATGAAGTCAAGAGAGTCGACGGCGAATGCGTGGATTATGCCGCCCGTTTTCTCCTTTCCTTGCCGCTGCCATTTATGTTATGAGAACAATTTAGTCAGTGCCACGACAAGTTACCTTTGTAATATAACTTTATCTTGGGCAGTATTTGCTATGTTATTTCCTTTACTTGATTCCTTCCTTTGTATGTTTTACCCTGCGCTTTTAGGGAACTTGCCGGCGCAGGCCCCTTCTTGGCGCTGAGTGCGGGACATCGACAGCTTCTTTGGCGGTGTTGCTTCGGCAGAAACCTTGTCGGAACTAGTCATAACACACTTAAGTTGTTGGCGGGATCGAAACAAAGTAAGGCGCAACTAGCTACGAGTTGGTTCCTCCAGCGCTGAGTTTTCCATACAAAGCACGGTCGTTCAAGGAAGATAACAAAAAAATTCAAAACTAGTTGTGCTCAAACTTTGGCAACTTAGCTTTTACGTAAACTTGCGTCTGGCAAGCGATACTTTTCTTGAATAGCGCCTGGTCCAAACCATTATCTTCTCCTTCCCCGGTGAACTTGTGGGCGAGGAACTTTCCTTTGAGAAAAAATAAAGAAGAAAATAAAGATATGGAGCCTTAAGGCTCGTTATTGCTACGGGGTTAAGTCTGCACAAAGTGTCGAGAAAATACATGCAAAAAAGCATGAAATTTGGCGAGGTGTGCGAGCATATGATCTTTATTTATGCGGGATCTGCGCCCAGCTTTGTACAAAGGGTTACATGCAACAGCGGCAAGGCTTGTACAAAAGGTGGTTCTTGAACAACGAGTTCGCAGCAGCGCTATATAGGTAAAACTTACGAAGATGCTCTATGTTCGAGTTGCTCACGGAAAGCCATCTTGGTCTCAAAGCGGACGGCGCGAGCCTAGTGACTCGTTTCACCCGATAAGGGCCTTCCCACTTGGCGTCAACTTGTTGGAATTCTTGGCGGATTGAGCGTGCGAAGAACAAAATTCGCCTTCCTCGAGACCGGGCATTAACTGCGGCTATGATAGCGGCACAAAGCTTGCTGGTATCGAGCAGCTCGTCGGCAACTGAAGGCGATCTTCCTCGAGGAAGCGCGCGTCATCTTGCGCAGCTGCTCTTGCTCAAACTCATCATAGCGAGCACTCGAGGCGATCCATATATGAGTTCCGTGGGGAGGCTGCCTCTGCTCCATAGACTAGGCGAAAGGTGTCGGCTAGTGGCTCGATTTGGCGTCGTCACGATCGACCAAAGAACCACCGGCAACTCCTCGATCCATTTTTCGGCAATTGTGCACTGTCGAAAGTTACGGTCTTGAGCCCGCGCACGCCAGCATTGCCCTCTCCGCTTGACCGTTGCTTCTCGGGTGAGCAGCGAAGCAAAACAGACCTTGGCGCCAAGATCTTAGGCGTCTTGCATGAAGGTGCGGCTCGTAAATTGTGTGCCATTAGCCGGTGATGATCGATTAGGGACTTGAAGCGGCAAACAATCGACACGAAGAACTTGTTGCTTTTGTCTTTGTCACCTTCCTCCTTGCTTCCACTTCCGGCCACTTTGTGAACTTGTCGATTGCAACATACAAGTACTCAAAGCCCGACGGCTCGGGAAAGGGGCGAGGATGTCGAGCCCAGGACCGAAAATGGCGGGATAAAGGGATCGTCTGGAGAGCTTGGTGGCGGTGTATTTGCTTGGAATGGAGCTGTACGCTTCACACTTGGTTACTTGTGCGATTGCATCTTGGAGGCTGTTGGCCAAAATAAACCTTGTCGGAAAGCCTTGCCGGCAAGTGCTCTTCTTGTAATGTGATGACCACATATGCCTCCATGTATCTCCATGACAACTTCATCCATCTTCAGGGAATGCACTTCAATTTCACTCCGTTGAATCTTCTTACATGCAGTATGTAAATCGACAAACTGGTACATATGATTGCGGGCTACTCTCTCCGCTTCTTCTTGCTCTTGGGAAGTTCTCTGTCTGAAGAAGCGGACAATTCTGTGCCCATGTTGGAGCTTTTAAACCGACAACAAGGACTAAAGGCACAAATGCTGTTTTGGGAACATCTGCTTCTCTGGCGGGGACACGAGGCCTGCCGGACTTGTGTTCCCGGCAAGCTGCGGAGCAAAACTTGTCGGGGCGTGCGCTTGTGGAACAAACCCTAGGGCTTGTGGGCGGACTGCCCCTCGGCACTCTTTGTATTGACTTTGGGGACCTTCTTGGCGGCAGGAGCTCTGCGGAAAGTAGTCACGAAACCAACTTCCTCTTCTTGTTCTGTCCAGTTGATGGTGTTACAGATGGTTGAGTCAGTTTGAGCACAAAAATTCCTAGTTCCACAGGTAACTTGAGTGCGGCGCACTTTGACAGGACATCTGCAATGTCGTTTTGGGCTCTCGGAACATGTTCCATCTGTAAGCCGTCAAAATGCTCTTCCAACTTTCTCACTTCGTCAATGTAAGCTTCCATCAATGGACTCTGATAATCTTTGTTCACTTGGCGGACGACAAGCTGCGAGTCACCCACGACAATAAGCTTCTTGATCCCAAAGATGCGCGCGATCTGAATCCGGCAAGCAAGCCTTCATACTCTGCGGTATTGTTTGTCGCTTGCTCCTTGGGAAAGTGCATCTGGACCACGTGCTTGAGGTGCTCTTGGTGAGGTGCGACAAGTAAATGCGCCCTTTTGGCGCCTTGCGGCGAAGGCACCATCAAAGTACATGATCCATTCTTTGCTTGCTTCCTTGATGGGGATGCTCGTCTCTGGAGTTTCTTCATCAGGCGTTGGCGTCCATTCTGCTATGAATTCTGCCAATGCTCGGCTCTGGATAGTTGAGGTACTCTCAAACTTGAGGCCAAAGCTTGACAATTCGGTGCTCACTCGACAATCCTGTTGCTTACGGATTGCGTTATCCTCTTCAATGGAAGCGGTGACAAGCTGTGATCTCATGTGCTTGAAAGTAATGGCGCAGCTTTCTAGAGGCCATGAGAAGGCGAAAAGCAATTTACGCACACAGTACCTTGATCCAGCCCCTGCGAAGGCCCGACAAAATAAAGCTGGTATTTGCACCATCTTCTTACCTTCTCTTCTTGTGGCTGTCACGGATCCATCCTTGTCGGGACGAGCTTGTCGGAAGCCCACAGCTTGTCATTGGATGTGCTTGCATGACGGCGGCTCATCATCTGCCTTCCTTTCCGCTACTAACGCAGCACTAACCACTTGATTGGTTGCCGCTAGATATAGCAGCAACTTCTCTTGTGGCTTCGGTGCGACAAGTATTGAGTGGAGGGCAGATATCTCTTCAAGTCTTGCGGCGCAACCTCCGCTTATAGAGTCCATTTCATTGGACCTGCCTTTTTCAAAATTTTGAAAAATGGCGAGGCCTTCAGCAGAACTTAGAGATGAACTCTTTGAGAGCAGCTACGCGGCGGCAAATCTTCGTACATCCTTGACACCCTTGGTGCTTGATCGCTCAATGGCCTTAATCTTGTCGGGGTTGGCTTTGATTCCTGTTGAGACACAAAGAACCGAGAAGCTTGCGGAGGGACTCAAATATGCACTTCTCGGGGTTGAGCTTGAGGTTGATCTTGTGCAGTTGCAAGGTCTCGTCCAAATCTTGGATCGAGTTATTACATCTTTGCTCTTGACCACTATGTCATCCATGTAAGCTTCTACATTTATGTGCAACTGTGGCTCAAAAGCTTCGTGAACTACCCTTACAAATGTTGAACTAGCGTTCTTCAATCCAAAAGGCATCCGTACAAAACAGTACGTGCCACATGGAGTAATGAATGCGGTCTTCTCTTCATCCTCTTCTGCCATGAAGATCTGATGATATCTGAGTATGCATCAAGAAATGAAAGCAAATCACATCCTGCCGTGGAGTCGACAATCGGCCAATCTGGCGGCAAGGAAATGGATCTTTGGGACAAGCTTTATTAACATCGGTGAAGTCAATACAAAGCCTCCACTTCTGTTGCCTTGCGCGCGACTACTGAGATTAGCCAACCACGTAGGATGGAGCACTCCTCGGACAAGGCCTGCTGCTTCCAACTTCACGATCTCTTACGCAATGAATTCTTGGCGCTCCTTTGCTTGTTTTCGACTTTCTTCTTGGCGGGGCGCGCATGAGGACAAGCGGCAGGTGGTGCTCAATTACTTTCCTCGGAACACGGGGATGTCGGATGGTTGCCATGCAAACACGCCGACATTTGCCCAGAGAAAGCAGCAATGGCGCTTTCCTATTTAGGGTCAGCGTGGCACTAATGGTGAAGGTACCACGTGCCGTCTTCCTTAGCGACCACTTTCTTGGTCTCTGGCGGAACTGCCTTCGCCTTCTTACACTTGCGGTGGAGCTCGATGGTGCGTCCTCGGCGGTGGCGCAGCACTCGAAGAGGTGCGCTTGCGGAGTGGGCATCGAGGCGTTGCGGACTTGGTCTTCTTCTTCCCCGGGAGCTTGGCGGCAAGTGTCTTGTGTTACTGCTGCGGCTGCTTTGCTTCCGGTAGATCTTGTCGGTGCGAGATAAGGGCATCTTTCTTGTCGCGAGGGCAGAGATGACACTTATAGGACCTGGCATCTTGAGCACGTTGTAGGCATATTGAGAGGCTGCCATGAACTTGGCGAGCGCTGGACGGCCGAGTATCCCATTGTAGGGCAATGGGAAATCAGCAACGTCAAAGGTGACCCTCTCAGTCCTGAAATTCAGCTCGCTGCCAAATGTCACCGGCAACATGATCTTCCCCTTTGGCTTGCTCCTTCCCGGATTGATTCCTTGGAAGGTACCAGTCTCTTCGAGCTTGCTGTCGGGGATCTGAAGCTTCTTGAGTACCGCTGAGGAGATCAGGTTCAAGCCGGCCCCGCCGTCAACTAACATCTTTATGACCTTGAGGTTGCGGATAGTTGGTGAGACCAACATCGGCAAGCACCCGACCGCAGTTATGCGATCAGGGTGATCCTCAACATCAAAGATGATAAGCGTCTTGGACCACTTGAGGCTTGGCGACTCAAGCGATGGTTACTGCTGCATTAACTTCCGCACCTTGTTTGAGTTGGCGGTCGCGAAGTATCTGAAGAAGCACCGCCGTCGGCCACAAAACCTCTGTTGCTTTACGAAACTCCTACTCGTCGGCCTCATCCTCGTCCATCTCTTCATCTTCGTCTTCATCTTCATCCTTATCGCGGCGGGGGAGCTGTCTCCTGCCGCTGCTTGGCCTTGCATGGCGCCCTCCCGGCGGGGCGCTTCTTCTTTGGATCCTCCACCACCTTCTTGGGCCTTCTCCTTGTCGCGTCGCTCGTTTTCAGCTTCTGCGGTTCAGCGAGTTGCTCAACTTTCTTGCAGGTGCGGAGATCATGGCCCTTAGTGCGATGGATCTTGCGATCTTGCTGCGGGCCGTCACCTTGTCGGCCTGCAACTTCGCGGAGTTACTAACTTTGGCCTTCTGGCGCCACCTCCGTTGCTTGGGACTGCTTCGGCGACTAGCACATCCTTAGCTTTCCTCTTTACATTGTTCCGCCTCTAGTTCTTTCTTGCAGGCGGCATCCTCCTTGTCGAGACCATACGCTCCTGCATTCTCTCAGGAGTTTCCTCCCCTCTTGACCGCGATGCACACATGTCGGCCCGGGCATACAGCTCGTGACATCTACGATCTTGCACATCGCCATCTCCTCCCTCATCCTGCGATTCGCCGTTCGATGGAGCATAGCGATAACCATGGCGGGGTGGGCGTCAGGATGTTCTTGCTGCGCATAGCTGAATCTCTGAGATGTACTTGCGGGACTCTCCTTCCTTACGGGCAGCGGATGAAGATCGCTCTCCTAGCCATGGGGCTTGTGGCCACTGTGAAAGCGCCGACAAGCTGATGACCGAGTCCGCCCATGAGGAGATGGAGTCGTCCGGCAAGTGCATGAGCGAGGATCGACATTGGGCTTGAGCACCAGTGAGGAAGTAGTTGGCGAGGATCTTCTCGTCGCCCCGGCAGCTTTGCACGCGATGGTGTAGATCTTTGAGGAACTCCGATGGGTGCAACCTGCCATCGTACTTCTCGGGTACATCTGGCTAGAAGTTCTTGGTACTGGGCCATTGGACTTGCCGCAGCTCACGAGTGAATGTAGGGCAACCTACGCGTCTGACAAGTCGCTGGTCCCCAGGCGCATGCATGTCAACAACGGGCCCAGTAGCTGTCGGTGACGCCCGCGCTTCCCTTGGCCTTCGATGCGTGTCTGAGCATCTTCTTCTTTGTCGTTCTTGAAGAACTTGGCGTTGATCGCGGCGAGCTCGTGGATCGGCGGCGGCCGTGGAGTCGGTGTCGAGGTTGACCCGGTGAGTCGGTGATCTTGGCCTTGGCGGGAGTGCGGTGGTTGCACCCCACGGTCTTATCGCCACCGGCTTGCGTGGGCGTCTTATCGCGGCCGATGTGCTTTCGGTTGCGGGGAGTGTCGCCGTTAAGCGAAGCGATGAGGCTACGAATGGTAGCCCTCAATGCGTCGATCTTATGCGCGCTAGAGGTAATCTAAAGCGATTGAGCTCGGGCAGCGCTATACGGAAGTCTTAGGCGGCGGTGGCGAGCGGCACGAGGCGAATATGCTCGCACTTCTAACAATGTTAGAAGGTAGCATCTCGTCGGCGCTCATGCGCGCTTCGTGCCCGGCATGTTGGCGTGCATGCTGATCTTGGCGTCGAATCCACCAGCAGCGCTTGACCCTTGAGCGTATGGTATTGCGAGCACCATGGCGTTATCGGTCCCACGCCTCTGAGGCGAGGCGCGGTGCGTGTCACAGACGCCGAGTTTTGCGGCCTTGTCCTTGACCTTGCGGCAGCATAAGCTCCCTACGTCGGCGCCCGTTCCTCCGCGGCGTCTACCCCGCTGTTTGCTCCGGTGGCGGTGGGATCAGCGTGAGGCGGGCGGCCACCTCCGAAGCCTTCTTCCCGGTGGCATCTTTGGAGATGATGATGAAAAGCGAAAATCGGCTGGCGTGAGCGCGGATCAGTTCCGCAACCTCGGCGCCCTCCTACAGCGCGCCAAAGATATCGTGGGAAGCGAACACCTATGGGGTAGGGCCCCTTCGGTCCAGGGAGGCGGAGGCGCCTGAAGAAGCGGATCGGCGGAGAACACGGCGATTTTACCCAGCTTTGGAGCTCTCCGGGAGATAATACTCTCTGCTGCTTTGTGGTTGTATTGTGTTCTTGCTCGAGGCGTGGCGTTCTGTCATTTCGAATGAGTCGATCCTCCTCTCGTTGCGCATGGGCCTCCTTTTATAGGCACAAGGGTCACTGACAGTGGCTTAGCGATCAAAAGTACAAATGTAAAAAGGGTGGTTGGTACAACTGCTATCTCTGATGCACCCTACCTAACTTTCTGACGACGGGGACAAGAGCATTTAATGCCCGTCCGCCTCGTCTGACAGTGTAAGCGACCGTTAAGGCGCCACCGCTTACCCGCGATGGCCTTCGTCATCTTCACTTGCCACCTTGCACGCTTGGCTGCCTGACTCCCGCCGCGTGCGCTGGAGCGATCTGTGGCGGCACGTTGGCGGATCTTGTTGGGCGTGGGCGCAGTGGTGGCTTCACATGACAGCGCCTTGCCCGCGGTTGTTGTCTTGTCGCGCGAAAGCTTATCGCTCGCCGGGTCTTGCCGGGGCCTTGTTGCAGCGTCATGACAAGTTCCTTGAAATGCCTTGGTTGGCCTTCGGCAAGCTCCTCTTGCGGGGCCTTATCCTTCAGCAAGCTCCTCTTCGGGGCCTTGTCTTCTTAGTTAAAACACTTTGTTCTTGAATGGCTCAAATAGAAATCACGGAGGATCTTGGCGGGCACCCGGCAAGCCTTGCCCATGAGTAGCTAGCTGTTGCCCGTGCCTGAAGTTCGGGATACTAAGGTACCCCTACTTTAGTACACTGACAATGTCATCTCTCTAAATAGATATAAGTGAAGCAAGAGAGTTTAATTCTTTCTAAAAAATATATGCCCATGCTCTAACAAATATAAGTGAGGTAAAGAGCATTCTACAAATGGCGGTTTTCTATGTGAAGAAAGCAGGCAATCAAACTTCAAATGATATAAGTGAAGCAAATGAAGCACTCTATAAAGCCATACTCAAAAGATTTAAG
>JAHHZJ010002333.1:0-43247 GCA_021437245.1 Aegilops speltoides
CTTGATCTCTAGCCTTCCCAAGTTGCTTTCCACTCAATCCTTTCTTCCACCACAGCCAAATCGGTGAGGAGAGTTGAGTGTTGGGGAGATTATCATTTGAAGCACAAGAGCAAGGAGTTCATCATCATCAACACCATCTATTACCTTTTGGAGGTGGTGCCTCCTAGATTGGTTAGGTGTCGCTTGGGAGCCTCCGTCGAGATGTGGAGTTGAACCAAGAAGTTTGTAAGGGCAAGGAGATCGCCTACTTCGTGAAGATCTACCCGAGTAAGGCTAGCCCTCCGTGGGCGTGAGCCATGATGGCATAGACAAGGTTGCTTCTTCGTGGACCCTTCGTGGGTGGAGCCCTCGTGGACTCTGCATAGCCGTTACCCTCCGTGGGTTGAAGTCTCCATCAGCGTGGAAATGCGATAGCACCACCTATCGGAACCACGAGAAAAATCACAGCGTCTCCAAAATTGCGTTTGCTCTTCTCCACCTCTCTTTACTACATGTGCAATTTACTTTCCGCTGCCTATACTCTAGAATTGCATGTGTAGGGTGATGCTTGACTTGATCATAATTGTGAATCTGCCAAAAACTTGTCTTTGTCAAAGGCATAATTTTTATATTGTCAAGTAGTCTAATCACCCCCCTCTAGACATACTTCGATCCTACAAGTGGTATCGAGCTTTGGTCTCCATTGTATTGGTTTCCATTGCATTGGACTCCATAAGCTTGGTTTCACAACCTAGGAGAGTATGGCGTCTAGTGAGGTAATTTTAAGTGAGGTCCTTACTTTGATGGTACAAACTTTGCTAGTTGGAAGCATAAAATGAAAATGCATATTCTTGGCCATAACCCACCGCATGGGGCATTATTTGTGTTGGTATGCAAGGTGAATTCTTGAGGAAGGAAAAGTTCGGATCGTGAAGCTTCTAGCGGAAGAATTGCGGATGTTGCAAAACAATGCTCAAGCTTGTGACATTCTCTTCAATGCCTTGTGTCAGGGAGTTCAACAAAATCAGCCGTCTTGAGAATGCAAAAGAGATTTGGGATACTTTGGTTGAAATGCACGAAGGTGCGAGTCCGTGAAGGAATCAAAGCTAGATGTTCTTCAAGGTCGACTTGACAAGTTCAAGATGAAGGAAGGTGAAGAAGTCATTTGAAATGTACTCTAGGCTTGCTCTCATCACAAATGAGATTGCCGGCTTAGGAAGCGAAGAAATGACCGACCGATTCATCATCAAGAAGATTCTCGAGCTTTGGATGGAAAGTATGACACCGTGTGCACTTTGATCCAAATGATGCCAAACTACAAGAATCTCAAGCCAACGAAGTCATTGGAAGAATTGTTGCTCATGAGATGACACTTAAGGATAAGGAAGAGCTTCACAACAAGTCAAGTGGTGCTTACAAAGCTACAAGTGATGCTCCCACAACCTCAAGTGACAAGTTAGTTTCAATGAAGAGATAAGCCTAATGGTGAAGAACTTGACAAATTCTACAAGAGTAGAAGCAAAGAGAAGCTCAAAGTCTAGATCATATGATGAAAAGAGATCTTCTAGTCGTGATCGAAACTGCTACAATTGTGGAAGACCGGACACTACTCAAATGAGTGTTCGGCTCCCCACAAGAGAAGAAGAATCTCCAAGAAGAAGAAGCTCAAGAGATGAGTCACCTCGGAAAGAGAAGGAGTAGAGATGATCGTTATGAGCGAAGACCCTCTCGGAGAACAAGGATTCGGAGAGAAAAGACAAGTCATCAAGGAGCTACACAAGAAGAAAACATCAAGCTCATATAGGTGAATGGGTCTCCGGCTCCGACTCCGACAATCAATCTAAAAGAAGCTATCACTCCAACTCCGACTACAGTCAAGATGAAGGTGTTGCGGTCTTGCTCTCGTATCCTCCAACTCCAACTCCTATGACTTATTTGATTCACCAAATGAGGAATTGGAAGATGCTTCATGGCTAAAAGGCCCCAAGGTATCACACCTAAATTCATTGACTTTGATAGTGATGAGGATGACTTGCTTGGTGAAGATGAGCTCTTACATGATAAATCTAGTGAACCTAGTAATGATGAACATGCTAGTAGTCTTTATAGTCGAGAAAAGTCGAATGACAATGCTATGAAGGAGATTGAGCGTCTAACTAAAGAACTAAACACTCTTAAGTTAGCTCATGAAACAACTCAAGAAGATCATAGAGAGCTCCTAAGATCTCATGAGAAGCTACGCTTGAGAAGCTCACTCTAGAGCAAGAACATGAGTTTCTAAAAGCAATCAATGGCGATCTTGAAGAAGAGTTCTTCATATCTTGCCAAGCGACTTCTCTTGTCTAATTTCTTGCCACCTATTAAAACTAAACATGACAAGCATAAGAAAAATTCTTTCTCTAGTAGTAACAATAACCATACTAAATCAATATTGTTGCTTCTAGTAGTTCTCTTGATTCCACTAACAATGTTTCAAGCCAAGTTACACTTGAGCAAGAAAATAGTTTATTGAAAGGGATTATAGAAAGGTGTCTACAAGAGCCTTGCGAAAGCAAGAACTTTGAGAAATTGTTACATAAGCAAGGAAGGCCGGAAGAATCAAGGAATTGGTTTTGGCGAAAGTTCAGCCGAGGGTGTTGAATGGGAAGAAGAGTCAATATCCTCCACAGTTTGTTCTTCAAAAGGAAGTATGATCCTACTTCTTCCAATGTGGAACAAGCTCAAGATGACCTTCCACCACAAGACCACAAGCTAAAAGGCAAGGACAAGCTTCAAGAGGAGATTGATGCATTTGTTGAAGCACCTCAAGCCATGGTCAAGTGGGTTCCCAAGGAAACATCAAGTTCTACTTCGTCAAGCTCAACTACAACCCCAAGGATTCCCATCAAGATGATGTGGATCGAAGAAGAAGAACTAGAGAGTTCTTGAGGTGACTCCGCCAACATACTTCACTCACATTCATTTTGGCAAAACTTGTGCAATCAACTTCCACATTGTGCACTAGTTCATGGAGTCACAAACCCTCTTGTTGGTAAGTCAAGGACAAGGTAATCATTGCTTTCATGGACATCATCTATTGTGAACTTCAATCTATGTCCATGGATATCCTTGTTTGTTCCTTGTGGGACTAACCCATGTAGGTATTGAAAGTGCGAATCAAAGGATTGCTCCCAACTCTTGATGATCTTCATCAACATTGAGCATCCACATCTTCAACATCTACATGAAGTCTTCTCGACAACCCAAGGTTAGTTTGACCCTTTAAAGGGGTTCTCACATCTAGGGGAGCTTTGCTCTAAAGAATTGAGCTAAAGCATCTTCAAATGATGTGAACACATTAATGCTTTATGTAAAGTGGTAACCCCACTTGTGCTTAAGCGATGAGTATGACCTATGATCAAATGTTCTCATTTGACTCCTAAATCAATATACTCATATAAAGATGACCTAGTCATCGACAAATTGTGTGATAGTAGCTAGAGTTTTTGATGGTGCATGTTTGACACATATTTCATTTGCTATCTTATTGTGTGAGCATGTTGGATGCATGATTTTATCCATTCAAGGACATCCATTTGTTGTTTTGGTCGTTTTGATTTTTCTGACCAAATGGATGGACAAGAATGCCTAAGTACCTCCCTAGCTATCTATGCTTTCTTGTCTCAAATTCTATTCATGCTTACATCACAAACTTTGAACAAGTCATTTCGGACCCTCAGGTGAGGAGCACTTTCAGAGCCACCGATCCGTCAAGGCTAACTTCCAAAACCTTCTAAGTGATTTGGTCGAGACCAACTCACTCAAACTCGGTGAACCGAAAGCATTTAGATGATCTAGGTTTTCACCTCGGTGAAACCGAGTTGTGATTTCGGCGTGACGAAGTGTATAAGCGCCTGCGATTATCCATCTCAGTGCCACGAGTTTTACTTCGGTCCCACCGACAACAAAGGGTATATATACTCAGGGGGCGTAGCGTTGATTTCTCCTTCAAGCGCTTGACCCACACCTTCTTGCCGTCGCCTTGGTCTCCGGATCGTCTCCGTCGTCGCTTTGTGCACCCTCGCCGAGTCTCCGTCGCCGTCAGCGGACATCTTCTCCCCGCCGTTGCGCCGTGAAACTCCACCAAGTTAGGGTGAGTTTGATCCCTCGTGCTCCCATCTCCGATTCAATGCGTTTGGTTTGCCTAGTATCTTGCCACATTTGAAATCTTCCTGAACACTAAATTAGTTCGTTTGGACTAGATTAGAGTAAAAGTTTTAGGGTTAGGTTTCCATGAACACATCTCGGTGAGACCGATTTTACATTTCGGTATGACCGATTTGGCCTATAGCCATTACCTTTGCACCTTCGGTCCAACCGAGTTGTACCGTCGGTGTGACGAAATGAGGATTCTGTGAAACCCTAGTGTTTTCGGCGGGACCGAAACCCACTTGTCAACCGAAAGTGGTGTGTAAGCTTCTGTTTGAACACTTGGTTCACGAATTTTAAACTTCGATCGACGAAATGTCTTATGAAAACCTAATACTAGAATTTGAACTCATTTGTTTGCAAAAACTTCTGCAGTTTGTGATAACTCTTCTACTTGCCTACACCTTATCTATTCACGGGTTGTCGGCCATGTCGGATGCGGTGACAGCGAGCAGTCGAGTCACCTATTGCGAGATATTCGAGGCGGGCACTAGTCACGAGCCCGGCAGACTCATCGAGATGATGGTGAGAGGAGTACACCAAGTGGTTTGCCTCCTGCAGCCACCGAGCAGAAGAAGAGGAACTCGGATGATGAGGATTCGATTTTGTTGTTGAGAAGAGGTAACCTCAAAGCCCAAGAGGAAAGTTGTTGCCAAGAGCCTCAAGGTTGACAAACAAAGAAGGGCACCGAGAAAAGTCAAGCGATCCTTTGTTGCCAAAAAGCTGAATTTGGAAGAAGCTGACAGCAAGCAAAGTGAAGAAAACTTCCAAGAGGAAGAGATTAGTGCATGATGATGCAGCAGAGAAGATGAGGATGAGAAGCACCTTGACCTCCTCGAAGCCCAACCAATCTGCTCTAGTCAAGGCGGCTCCAACAAAACTTGCTTTGCCAAGCCCAAAGAATCTGATCGGGAACATTCCAGCGAGAGAAGAACAAAGATGATGTGCCACCAGTGTGTCGGATGATGAAGCACCAGTTTTCTGAAACCCGTCTGACGCCACTTCACAATGATGCTCATCCTCAAAGTGAGAACATGAAGGAAAGGAAGATAGAGGTCTCAAGCTATGGAGACAAGCTGATCCATATGCCGTGAGGAGAAGAACTGCTGTTGATCCCAGATTTCATACGAGAGAAGCGGGACTTCTATGAGGCTGTCTTGATGGATAAGAAGCCCATAGTGGCGAGACACAAGATATGTTGATTGGAACTACATTGGCGATGAAAACCGAGACTTCTTTCCACATGTGCATGAAAGCTTCACTTGCATGTGGTGTTCTGCAGACTTTGTGGGTTAGAAGTTGACAAATTGGAGCGATGAAATGATTATGCAATTCTATGCCACAGCTCACTTCTACCCAGATGGAAGGATTGTATGGATGGTGAAGGCCAAAGATTTTCTTCATTTGTTGGAGAATGGGCAGAACTTACGAATGCTCGATTGCAAGAGAGGATGATATTGATGTCTATGGTATTCCAAGAAGAATCATGAATCCATGAAGAATATGTACAATGAGGTTCGGCTAAGGATTTGGGAATCTGGAAGCTCGGCTCGATTATACTATCTCGAGCGAGGTCTACCTACCACCAACACTATTACGAGGCATACCTTGATGCCCAAGTGGAGATCATCGCATGATCGGAGGATACTCTATCAACATGCTGCATATACTTGATGAGAGAGCACCTTTCAAGGTGATGGACTTGATAGTTGAGACCATCAAGAGAATTGCGGTGACGAGAAAAGGTCGTGTGGATTTGCCCGCATATTGAGATGCTTATCAATGCCAAGTTTGTACGGGCACATACTTGTTGGATAGAGCACACTTACCACTTTGCAGCTGAGCATGAGGATAATGTTGTTGTGATGGATGAGGAGGATCAACATCGGTTGAAGGTCAAGCAAAGATTGAAGCTGCCAAGAAAGCCAAAGGCGACAAGGAAGCGGCGGCAAATGACAGCTAAACCAAAGAGTGTTGGAGAGCAGCTCATGAAGCTACCAAAAAGTTGAACAACGCTGGCAGCATTATGCAGTCTCGGGAGAGCCTAGAGAGTTGTTGAATACAAGATCCACGCTCTGGATGGATGTGGTGAAGTGCAAGTAACTATCAACAAGCTTGCGGACATTGAGAAGCAAAGAGGAGAAGGAAGAGCTTATCGTGAGATGCAGGATGACTTAGTCCGGGATGCTTATCAGCAGACTGCTCCGGTTCCCACAGGACCCGATCATTGCTATTCCGATGGCCCGACACGGGACTACGACTTGGCACCTCCACAGTTCCATCGGTTGCTCGGCTCCGGCTCGGTGACCACTCCTCCGGCCAAACATCAGATTGAAGTCTTGATGATCTGCCATATCAACTCAACATCAACCCAGGCGGGGCCGCTAGCGAGTCCTCGGTGAAGCTTAGCTCTATGCCTTTTGAACTTTTGGTAACTTGTTGCCAAAGGGAGAAAGTGTATAGATCATAGGACTTGAGAGAGAGAGTGCTTTTGTCTTTGCGCTTTTGCTCTTTCGTTCATTTGCGGTTTCTTTGAGATACTTTTGATTTTTGAGACATTCCGTGTGTTTGATACTCGTTTGATCCTACTTTAATGAGTGCTTGGGTACTATGCTTTAATGTGTGCTTAATGCTTATCATATGCTATTCATATCTTGTATGACCATTTACTCATGTCTTGGTGATTGGGTGCATCTTTGTTCATTCTTATCATTTGTGCGCTCCACCAAGATGTATGTGACATGGAAGAGTGACCCATGATCCTAATCGATTGTGCATTTGCATTCAAGCATAAATCTTAAATAATGCACAAATTTAGGGAGCTCTTGCTTATCACATACTTCTCAAAGCGACGATATTATTCATTGATTATATCCTTTGTCGAGCTTTGATCTATATGTTGTCATCAATTACCAAAAGGGGAGATTGAAAGTGCAACTAATCCCGGGTGGTTTTGGTAATTAATAACAACATATATATCATTGAACTAATAGTTACTTGAGAATCATTTGAGAAAGTTGATGATATGGGTATGGCAGGGCTGAAGAAGTGGACCCCTCAAAATGCTAAGGCAAGCATTGGCAAAAGCTCAAGACTCCATTTTTGGTTTAGTGATCCAAGATCACATTGAGTCCATAGGAAAGCCAATACTATTAAAGGGGATGAGGTTATGATGATGATCTGGTTGCTCAAAGTGCTTAGTGATACATCTCCTAAACTATCGGCAACTCTCACTGCCATATACACTCATAAGTAATCTCGGTCCCACCGATTTTCAAACTTCAGTCACACGAGATGAACCACCTCAGCCATAAAGCCAAACCCTAGAAATCTCGGATTTTCCGATTCGAACTTCGGTCTCACGAAACTTGAGTTGCCAAGCACGTAACATACATCATCAAATCGGTGTCACGAGATGATGAAGTCGATCCCACCGAAGTTGGCAAGCTCTTGTCTTTACCGAATCGGACTAACAGAGATTGTATTTTCGGTCCCACGAAAATCCCAACGTTCACATGATTTGAACTTTCGGTCTCACCGAGTTGTCAACTTCGGTCCCAAGAGATTGGTCAAATGTGTGTAGCAGTTGGATTTTGTGTGGAGGCTATAAATACCCTCCACCCCTCTTCATTCGTGGAGAGAGCCATCGAGAAAGAACTACCACTCCTACCTTACATTTACGAGAAGAGAACTACCTACCCTTGTGTTGAGATCAAGTTGCTCCCTCCCACCATATGAAGCTTGATCTCTAGCCTTCCCAAGTTGCTTTCCACTCAATCCTTTCTTCCACCACAGCCAAATCGGTGAGGAGAGTTGAGTGTTGGGGAGATTATCATTTGAAGCACAAGAGCAAGGAGTTCATCATCATCAACACCATCTATTACCTTTTGGAGGTGGTGCCTCCTAGATTGGTTAGGTGTCGCTTGGGAGCCTCCGTCGAGATGTGGAGTTGAACCAAGAAGTTTGTAGGGCAAGGAGATCGCCTACTTCGTGAAGATCTACCCGAGTAAGGCTAGCCCTCCGTGGGCGTGAGCCATGATGGCATAGACAAGGTTGCTTCTTCGTGGACCCTTAGTGGGTGGAGCCCTCCGTGGACTCTCATGGCCGTTACCCTCAAGTGGGTTGAAGTCTCCATCAGCGTGGAAATGCGATAGCACCACCTATCGGAACCACGAGAAAAATCACCGCGTCTCCAAATTGCGTTTGCTCTTCTCCACCTCTCTTTACTACATGTGCAATTTACTTTCCGCTGCCTATACTCTAGAATTGCATGTGTAGGGTGATGCTTGACTTGATCATAATTGTGAATCTGCCAAAAACTTGTCTTTGTCAAAGGCATAATTTTTATATTGTCAAGTAGTCTAATCACCCCCCTCTAGACATACTTTCGATCCTACTGACCCCGCGTCCTGCAAGGCCGGTGGCGACAAGCTTGAGTAGCGACAAGACTCTTGACATGACAAAAGCGCTTGCGCATGTGAGCTCTCCTCTATACCAGCGCTCCGGCACATCCACCAGCAGTAAGCCATACAGGACTTTTCGGTATACCTGGCGTGAAAGGCTGTGCAGCCGAAGTCTTGTGATGTAGCGGAGATGACAAGATGCCTATTGTGGCGGTGGCGCCCAGCCCAGTCCCTTTATACCTTTGTTTGGGTGACACTGGCCGGGCATTGAATGCCTTTGTCCTCTGCGTCGAGGTTAGGTATGATACCTTTGTACAAGTAGTTATACCAACGCAATTCCTTTTCCATTTTTACCCTTGTCTACGTTGCCACCTGTCGGTGACCCTTGAGCACATAAAAGGAGGCCCATGCGCAATGTAGAGGGGGGTTGGAAACTAGAAAACACTCAGGCTCGGTCTCGTTAGCAGCTAGTGTATACTGTAGCACTCAGCGCTCCCGAGCAAGAACTCAATACAATCAGACAAGCAGTAGTAGGAGTACTATCTCTCCAGAGAGCTCCGAAGCTGGGTAAATCGCTCGTGTGCTTCGCCTCGATCCGCTCTTCGTGCGGCCTCCCCGCCAAACCGGAAGGGGCCCGGTCCGCCGGCCCCATAGGTGATCGCGGATCGCATTCCCGACATCTTTAAGCGCGCCCGGTAGGGAGCCGAGGTTGTGTGAACCTGATCTGGCGTTCACGAACTAGATCTTCATCTTCTTCATCAACATGCCACGAAGAAGAAGGCTTGGTGGCTGCTCCGTCGCGTCGAACCCACATGCCGGAGCAAGCGGTGGTGGGGTAGGCGTCGGCAGGAAAAGCGGCGTCGGCGAGGAGCTCCGGTGCTGCGAGGTCCAAGGACAAAGCGGCGGCGGACCTCGGCATCCGTACATGCACGCGCCCATCCCGGGAGGCCCAGGGACCGGGCGTCATGGTACTCGCGGTACCATACATTCATTGGACCAAGATCGGCTGGTGGATCTCGGGCGCTCAAGACCAACATGCTGCGCCAACATGTTGGCACCGGCAAGACTGATGCGCTGGGCGGGATCTTGCTCCTTCAACCCGGTTGGAAGTCCGAGCATATCTGCTCCTTGCACCGTTCGCCGCCACCACCGAACTCAATGAAGCGTTGGCGAGCTCAAGCTGCTCTGGATTACCCTCCACGGCGAGACAAGATCGGCGAATGGAGGCCACCATTCGAGTCTCATCGTCTCGCCAGCGGCGACACTCCTGGCAGGCGAATACGCCGAAGCAGCGGCAAGACTATAAGCGAGCCAATGGCGACAAAGGCTGGTGGGGTGCAACCACCGTGCACTCTCGCCCGAAGGCCAAGATCGCCGACTCGCGGATCCACCTCGACAGCGACTCCACGCGTCGTCGAGATCCACGAGCTACGTCGCGATCAGCGCCAAGTTCTTCACAACAGCAGCAAGAAAGCGCTCGTACTACGCATCGGCGCCGAAAAGCGGCGTCAATCGGACCAGCCTTGGCCAGCCCAGCCCTCGACATGCATGCGCCCGAAGAACGAGGCGACTTGCGTATCTGAGTGAGGTTGCCTGCGTTCACTCGTGAGCTGCGGCAAGTCGATGTGACATGAAAATTTCAAGCGGGCGTGCAGAGAAATGCGGCGGCAAATCGCATCCGTCGGAGTTCCTCGGCATCTACACCATCGCGGTGCAAGCTGCGGGGCGGGGCGACAAGATCCTTGCCAACTACTTCCGCTGGTGCTCAAGCCCAATGTCGAGGTCTGGCTCATGCACTTGCGGAAAACTCCATATCCTCCTAGGCGATCTATGCCATCGGTTTGTCGGCGCCTTTACAAGTGACCACAAGCCTCATGGCCAAGAAGCGACCTTCATCTGCTTCGCCCGAGTAAGGAAGACCTGCGCAAGTTCATTCATAGATTGACCGTGTACAGCACAACATCCAGATGTCCACCATGCGCGGTCATCGGCGCATTCCATCGAGCGTGTGAAACGCGGGATCTCAGGAGGAGATGGCGATGTGCAAGATCGAGAGCGTCGGTGAGCTATATGCCTGGCCGACAAGTGTGCTTATCTTTGAGGAAGGAGAAACTCCCGGAGAGAATATAGAAGCGGGAGGATCGATAGCGAGGATCTGCCCGGCAAGGAAAAACCGGCGGAACGAGAAGGAGGAAAGGAAAAGATGTGCTAGTCGTTGGGCGGTCAGCCCAGCGGAGGTGGCGCCAAAAATAAAAGCTGGTAGCTCGGTGAGGAGGCTGTGGCGATCGCCGACAAGCGAGCTGCACCGACAAAGCGATCTTGCAAGATCCACCGCACCAAGGGCCATGACCTCGAGCTGCAAGAAGGTCGAGCAGCTTGTCGAGTAACAAAGGCTGGTCTGACGGCGAGCGACAAGGAGAAGGCCCAAAACTCTTGGAGGATCCGGCAAGAAAGCGTCCGGCGGGGAGGGGCGCGTGGCAAGGCCAAGCGGCGGCAGAGACAGACCTCCCACGGCGCGACAAGGATGAAGATGACAATGGCGATGAAGATATGGATGATGGCGAGGCCGATGAGCGGGGAGTTCGAAAGCCCACGAGAGGTCTGTGCGTTGGCGGGCGCTTCTCTGCATACTTCACACAGCTAGCTCAAGCGTTGGGTGCGGGAAGTCAATGCGGCGAGAACCACCCGTCGAGTCGCAAGCCTCTGAAATGGTCCAGCCGCCTATCATCTTGATATTGAGGACCACCCGATCGCAAAACTGCGGTCGGTGCTTGCCGATGTTGGTTTCACCAACTATCCGCAACCTCAATGTCACTAAGATGCTAGTTGGCAACGGGGCGAATTGAACTGATCTCCTCCGCGGTACTCGAGCTCCGGATCCACGACAGCGAGCTCGAAGAGACCGGCACATTCAAGGAATCAATCCGGGAAGGAGCAAGCGAAGGAAAGATCACGTTGCGGTGACATTTGGCGGCCGAGCTGAACCGGAAGCGGAGAGGTCACTTACAGGCGTTGCTGACTTTCCATTGCCTTACAATGGGATACTCGACCCGTCGAGCACTCGCCAAGTTCATGGCAGCCTCTCACTATGCATACAACATCTTTGAAGATGCGGGCCGATAAGTGTCATCTCGTCCTGGCGACAAGAAGGATGCTCTTATCTACTGACAAGATCTATCGGGGAAGCAGCAGCAGCAGATCACAAGTCACTTGCGTTGAAGCTCCGGGAAGAAGAAGACCAAGACCGGCAAGAGTTTTGATGCCCACTCCGGCAGCGCACCTCTTGGTGCTGCGCTACGTCGAGGAGCAGCACCATCGAGCTCCACAGGCAAGTGTAAGAAGACAATGGCAGCTCCACGAAACCAAGAAGGTGTATGCGCCAGGGAGGGCTGGCGGCTTTGGTGGTACCTTCACCATCGTTGCCACTCTACGACCCTAAATCTGGCCGCGCTTTCGTTGCTTTCTGCAGGCGACGTCGGCGTGTTTGCGTGGCAACCGGTGACATCGGTGTTCCCAGAAAATGTCGAGCACCATCTTGCCGTTTGTCCTCATGCGGCCCGTCAGCGAAGGTCGAGAAACAAGCGATGGGCGCCAGAATTCATCCGAAGAAATCAAGAAGTTGGAAGCAGCGGGCCTTGTCGGTGCTCCATCCTCGTGGTTGGCCAATCCTGTAGTGCGTCATGCGAGCGAAGCGGGAAATGGAGGCTTTGTATCGACTTTACCGATGTTAATAAAGCTTGTCCCAAAGACCCATTTCCCTTGCAGCGCATTGACCAGTTGTTGACTCCACGGCGGATGTGACTTGCTTTCATTTCTTGGCGCATACTCGAGATACCATCGGATCTTCATGGCGAGAAGAGGATGAGGAGAAGACCGCATTCATCACTCCATGTGGCACATACTATTTACATCGGATGCCTTTTCGGTTTAAAGAATGCTTTGGTTCAACATTTGCAAGGGTAGTCCATGGCGCTTTTGAGCCACAACTACAGAAATGTAGAAGCATACATGGATGACATAGTAGTCGAAGGAGCAAGGACAAAGGCAACTTTGATTCAAGATTTAGGCGGGACCTTTGCAAATCTGCATAAGATCAACCTCAAGCAACCCGAGAAGTGCGTGTTTGGAGTCCCCTCGGCAAGCTTCTCGGGTTCTTCATGTCTCGGTGAGGAATTGAAGCCAATCCCGACAAGATCAAGGCCATTGAGCGGATCGAAGCACCAAACTGCGTCAAGGATGTCGAAGGCTTGCGGTTCGTGGCTGCTCTTAGCAGGTTTATCTCTAAAGTCTGCTGGCAGCATACTGTCATTTTCAAAATATTGAAAAGGCGAGGTCAATGAAATGGACTCGAGGCGGAGGCTGCGCTGCGAGACTTGAAGAGACACATCCTCCACTCCAACACTTGTGCACCTAAGCCACAAGAGAAGTTGCTTTGCTATATATAGCGGCAACCAATCAAGTGGTTAGTGTTGCGTTAGTAGCGGAGAGGAGGCGGATGATGAGCCGGCTGCCACGGCGGATACATCCAGCGACAAGCAGGGGACTTCACCGGCAAGCTCTGGTCCCGACAAGGGTGGATCTGCTGAGTCGTGAGAGATCTGAAGAAAATGGTGCGGCCCAGTTTACTTTGTCGGTTCCCTTCTGCGGGGGCTAGGTCAAGGTACTCGGTGTGCAGAAATTGCTTCGGCCTTCTCATGGCCTCGAGAAAGTTCGCCATTACTTCCAAGCACATGAGATCCACGAGTTGTCACTCGTTTTCGTTGAAGAGGATCTTGCGAATCCGAAGCAATAGGCAGGATTGTCGGTGAGGCTTTGGAACTATCAAGCTTTGGTCTCAAGTTTGAAACACTTCAACTATCGAGCCGAGCATTGGCGAGTTCATAGCGAGTGGGCGCCAACACGGATGAAGAAATTCGAAGCAGAGCATCCCGTCAAGGAAGCAAACAAAAAGTGGCTCATGTACTTTGATGGTGCCTTCTACGCTGCAAAGCGCCCGGTCGTGAGGCTTGCTGCTTATCGCGCACCGGAGAGCACCTCAATCGTAGTCGGATGCACTTTCCCAAGGAGCAAGCAACAAACAATACTGCGAGTATGAAGGTTTGCTTGCGGTCTGAGAGATGGCGGACCTTGGGATCAAAGCTCATTGTCAAGGGTGACTTCGCGGCTTGTCGTCCGCCAAGTGAACAAAATTATCGAGTCCATTGATGGAAGCCTCGTTGATGAAGTGAGAAAGTTATAAGAGCACTTTGACTGCCTCTGGATGGAACATGTTCGAGAGCTCGAAACGACATTGCCGATGGCTTGTCAAAGTCGCCGCCTTAAGTTACCTATGGAACTAGGGATCTTTGTGCTCAAACTGACTCAACCGTCACATGCGCCATCGGCCGGACGAGCAAGAAGAGGAAGTTGATTTACGGTGACTATTTTCGGCGAGCTCCCGAAGCCGCCGCCAAGAAGGTCCACAAGATCAACACCAAGGATCTTTGAGGAGTAGTCTGCTCCGGTGAGCCCTAAGGTTTGTTCCGTTGAAGCGAGCGCTCCGACAAGTTTTGCTCGGCAAGCTTGCGAGGAATATCAACTCGGTGAGCCGCGAGTTCTCGCCGTGAAGCGGATATTCCGCGGCGACATATGTGCCTTTAGTCCTTGTTGTCGAGCATAAGCTCCGGCATGGCACAGCAGATTGTCCATTTCCTTGAGACGAGAGAACTTCCCAAGAGCAAGAAGAAGCGGAAAAAGTAGCCCGGCGGTCAAGTATGTACCGGTTTGTCGGCGACACACTATGCTGAAGAAAGACTCAACGGTGTGAAATTGAAGTGTATTCCCGGGAAGATGGACAAAAATTGTTGGCGGAGATACATGGAGGCATATGTGGTCACCACATTGGCACAAAACACTAGGCAAAGCATTACGGCAAGGTTTCTTTTGGCGACAGACCTTCGAGGATGCTGCGCACAAGTAACCAAGTGTGAAGCGTGCGGTTCCATTCCAGCGAGATACACCAGCCCGACTCAAGCTCTCGGGCGATTCCTTTATCACGGCCATTTTCGATCAGGGGCTCGACATCCTCGGCCCCTTTCCCGAGCTGTCGGGGCTTTGAGTACTTATGCGTTGCAATCGACAAGTTCACAAAGTGGCGGAAGTGGAAAGCGATGAGAAGGTGACAACTTCGGTCGGCCGATCAAGTTCTTGGTCGATTGTTTGCCGTTTGGGATCCCTAACGGGATCATCACCAACAATGTACGCAATTCACGAGCCGCACCTTCATGCGATGCGTCCAAGATCTTGGCGCCAAGGTCTGCCTACGCCATTGCTCACCGAGAAGCAGCGGTCAGCGGAAGGGCAAATGTTGAAGTGCTTGCGCGGGCTCAAGACCGGGACTTTCGGCGAACGCTGCGCAAGTCGCGGAAGGAACTGGATTGAGGAGCTGCGGTGGTTCTTTGGTCGTCGGGGCGGCGCCATCGAGCCCTGGCGGACACCTTCGCTCTAGTCTATGGAGCGAGCGAGTTCTCCCCACGAGAACTTCGTATCGGGTCGCCTCGAGTGCTGCGCTTATGATGAGCTTGAGCAAGAGCAGCTGCGACAAGATGGCGTCTTTGCTCCTTGAGGAAGACCGTCTTGAGCGCTTCTCTGAGCTGCTCGATACCAGACAAGCTTTGCGCGCTACCATAACCGCAAAGTTATGCGAGAAGTCTCGAGGAAAGCGACCTTGTTCTTGGCGCATTCAGTCCATGAAATTCCAACAAGTTGGCGTAAAGTGGGAAGGCCCTTACCGGGTGAAAGCGAGTCACTAGGCCTGGCGCTGGTCCGCCTTGAGACCGAAGATGGCTTTCGGTGAGCAACTCCTGGAACATTGAGCATCTTCGTAAGTTTTACCCGTAAGCCACGATTATCGAAACACTGTTCGGCAACCACCTTTTGTACAAGTCTTGCAGCTGTTGCATGTAATCCTTTGTACAAAGCGACGCGGACCCGTGCATAAATAAAGCTTATGTGCTCGCGCATCTTGTCAATTCATGCTTTCTATTTTTTGCATGTGTTATCGACACTTTGTGCAGCACCGACTCCCGGTAAGCAATAACGAGCCGTAAGGCTCCATATCTTTATTTTCTCTTCTTTCTTTTTCTCAAAGAAAGGGAAGGTTCCCTCGCCCACAAGTTTGTCGGGGGGGAGGAGAAGATGATGGTGTGGACCAGGCGTCGTTCAAGAAAGTTTAGCCTTACCGGGACACAAACGACAGAAAAGCTAAGTTGCCAAAAGTTTGAGCAATCAGGTTTAAAATTTTAAGTTATCTTCCTCGAGCGACCGTGCTTTGTATGGGAAAACCCATGTTGCGGAGGAACCAACTTCGTAGCTAGATCGCCCTTACTTTGTTTGAGTCCGCTCAACAACAGTGAGCTGCGACTAGTTGCGACAAGGTTTCTTGTCGGTAGCGGCACCGCCGGCGAGCTCTTGGCGTCCTTTCAAGCGCTTCATGACTAAGGTGCACTGCGGCAAGTTCCCTAAAAGCATAGGGAAAAACATACAAAGGAAGGAATCAAGTAAAAGGAAATAACATAGCAGTCGATACCCAAAATAAAGTTATATTACAAGATAGCTTATCGCAGCTCTAATAGATTGTTCTCGTAACATGACCAGCAGGCGACAAGAAAAGGAAAAAGCAGGTGACCTAATCTCTGCGATTGCCGTCAACCCTCTTGATCTCGTTCACCTTGTCACAATGGGTGTGACAAGGGTCTTGGCGCTTCGAGATCGACCGGCCAGCAGGACTGAGGGCGTTGGTGAGTTGAGGCCGGGTTGCGGAAGGCCACCTTCACCAACACCTTCGAAGAACCCCGGGCAGATCTGGCGCGACTCGTCGGCCAGCTGCTTTGGGATCCTCTCCGGAGTCGCTGGAGGGCCGTGCATGCGCCTTTGAAGAACAAGGTGAGCTCGGCTGGGTTGGAGATTCTCATCGGAGGAATACCGAGATCCTCCACCCCAGTGCGCCCGACTCCCGTCGATGGCTTGATGATATTCACGAGACCCTCCGTCGAGGCTCCCATTCTCCATGAAGGTGTTACGGGTGGCGGCGACACTTCGCCCGGCGCCTCGTTGGCCTTGATCTCTTTCTTCAAGGCCACCTCCTGCTCCCTGGCGCCGTCCAACATCTGGGTCAAAGTGGCCAGCTTCAACTCAAGATCTGCGTTGGAGTCCTTGGCGGCGCTAAGCTCCTTGCCCTTCTCGACGAGACGACCCTGCAGCTCGCCAAGAGTGTAGGCATCCTTCTCGCCCTCGCGCTTAAGCTTGGCAGCAAGCTCTTCGCTCCTCGCCTTGAGATCGGCCTCGGCTCGCCACCTTCATCTCCAGCTCCATCTTGGCGGCCTCGGCGATTCTGGCGACATCTCTGCTTCCTTGAGAGCCCCTTGAATGTTTGCTCGCGCCACGGCAAGCTCCTCCTCGTGGCTGTCAAGGTTGACTTTCAGCTGCGCCACCTCTCCCTCCAGCATAAGCAGCTCCTCGGCGACAAGCTGTTGCTCTTCAACCCGGCCTTCTCGAGGAGGAAGGCTTTCGCGCCTCGGCGAGTTCGCCCGCTCTTTTACAAGGGACGGAGGCTTCTTGATTATGACCGGAGCTCCTCGCTGGCGCTTCTCCATGTCCCTCCGCCTTCGCGACAAAGCGCTTCGGGATTCCACCTTGGCTGCTGCCGCGGTAAGCGATAGCTGCTTCCGGCGGCTATTCCTCCTCGGGCTACGCCGCGGCTGCTTTTCTCGGCGCGTCGGCCAGATTTCAACCAATGACGAGCACCTCTCCGTCAAAAACTTCTCCTTGACCGGCGCCACAGGCTTGGCGTCCAAGGAGCTTGATGAGAACACCATCTTGACCTTCAAATAGGCGCCGGGCTAGGGCTCTTGAGTCGGTGCTCTGATAGCGGCGGAGGGATCGGCGGTGGCGTAGCGCTGGCGCTCCTGCGACCTCGGGGCCGTCGATCTGATCGCTAGACCCTCGCCCGGCCTGCGGCGGCAGCCTGGCGACCTCCTCACCGGCAGGATCATCCGGCCCGGCCTCTTCTTGATGGTAGCGGCGTCGTTGGTGTTACTGCGCGCTCCCTCGCCCGGCAACCTCGGTCTCCATCGGCTCCCTGCGAGATGGATCAGCGGTAGGAAGGAGAGAAAAAGTCAAGCAAATATCAAAAAGAAAATCGAAAAGAACCCAAGGAAGTTTTCCAAGCAAAAGGATTACTGTCTTTGGGTTCTCTGATCCTGGTCTCCACCGTGGGATGCTAGTGTTGTCCTTGCGGAGAACTCTCCCTTGGAGACTTCTCCTTGCGAGGAAGCAGCTCCTTGCGAGAGCCACCCCTTGGCGGTGTAGTCGAAGCGAGATGCTTGCGTCGGCGGCTTAGGGTGCTCTGGTGAGGCTGCTCTGCTCCTACACAAACCAATAATCAGGTGTCAGCAAAGAAAGAGCACTCATGCGTGCCTAACAGCGGAAAGTAGACCATGTACTTCTTTGGGGGGCTGCGGCTTGGAGGAGCTGCTTTGAGAATGATTGCAGGGTCCGGCAAAGGTGGTCTCAGGCGCACCCCTGCTTTGTCAGCGGTGGGTTCATCCTCGATGACAATCACCGGGACCTTGGCTCTCTTCGCCGCTCTCTGGGCCAGAGTCCTGAAAAGGAATGTGTTCGGAGTCAAGCAAGTCAGATATAAGACAAAACAGCAATAATTGAAGAACTACAAGTACAACAAAGAATCTTACTTTTCTTCTTCCTCGTTGGAGCTGGCGGAGAGGTGAAAGTCAGCCCACCTTGTGTGACAGGCGGAGAGTGGGTTCCCTTGACCGCTTGGGGCGTGGAAGCGGCCGAGGCCGAGCGGTGGTCGGGAGGACCCGCTCCGATTACTGCAGCGGCGTGAGGCACTCCAGCTGGCTTGATGCTTGTCGCGGTGGAAGTGTCGCCTTGGCCCATGACAGCTGTCGACTCGTCTGCCGCCCTGCTCGTCCCGGCCTTGAGGCGCCTTCTTGAGTGGGCTGGGGGCTCGGCTGGGGGCTCTGCTTGTGGCAAGCTGCACGAAGATGGCGAGCGCTCAGCGCCCTCGGCGGGCTCGCTCGACTTCGATCTCGAGCCAGCAAGCTCTTCCTCTGTGACAAGCCCTCTCGCTCGGCAAGACTTGCCGCCTCTGCTGCCTCTGCCTCCTCCACGGTGAATCCAAACTACGCCCGCGGCGGCTTGCCGCCGCCTCTTCGCCCTAGTGGCGTCGCTGCGCATCTCCGGCGGTGGTGTCATGGTGAGGCTCTTACCCATTCATCAGCGCGGACCAGCACCTCCACCAAACTATCGAAGAACTCCACGGCGTCGTCTGCGGGCTCTTATAAGTTGGGACAATTCCATGCGAATCGCCTGGTGGCATCATTACGCGGATGCGGTCGGCGAGTTGTTGCCTGTGAGCGACACCCTTGACAACTGAACCATTCGGGATGTTGAGGTTGTGCTTGAACAATTCCTTGAGCATCGGCGTGCAGTTCCGGGACAGTGAAGTTGAGAGTGAGGCCAGGCGCAGCCTCATGATATCCATGGGACCCCAAACTCCAGGCGGGTCTCCTCCTCTCTTGCGAGAGCGTCGATGTGAAAGAAAATCTGCGCCTCTGGCGCCTCTGATGAAGCCGGCAAGCTGAGCGCAAGATTCGGGTAGCGGCAATCTTGACTGTCGTCTTAGGGGCAGAATTGCTCCAATTGTTGCAGCGCCTCTGGAGCTTGGCGTTGGGCGGTAAATGGCTGCAGTTCTCCTCGACAATCCAGCGCAGTCTACTCTCCATTCCTCCCACTTCTTTGCGGAGCTCTCCTCTAGATAGGCTTCCTTCTTGCGGCTCTCGAGATCCGAGCAATTCCGCCGGATAAGGGCTCCCTCTCTCAGCCGGGGCATAAAGTAGCGAAAAAGGGCTACATTTGGATGGACTCCGACAAAGTTTTTAGCGAGAGATGTGCGAAAACTGCCATGATCGAAGCGGCATTGGGGGTGAAATCAAGGAGGTGGAACCCGTAGGTGTTCATGATGTCCTTGAAAAATTGAGAGAAAGCGAGCGAGCCCGCGATAGAAACAGCGAAGAAGGGATATCCATTGAGCCCGTTCAGCGGTGGTGAGAGTACCTTCGTCTTGTGGATCTTTCGCGTCTCCGTCGACGAAGAGGTAGTAGTACTCCCTCGGCTCCTTGGCGAGCTTCGGGGAGAAGGTTGCCCGCTCCTTCGCACCGCCTCAAACCGCGGCGCCTCGGCGACTTCACGGCCTTCCGGTTTTGAACCATGCGAGAGGTGGTGGGGAGATCGGCGGTGTTGGTGGCGCTTGTGGCGATGAATGCGGGCGCTTCTCTCTTTCAGCTTTGGAAGAAGGGGCGGCGGAATTTACGAGATTGGGCAGCAAGCTGGCGAGATGGGCAAGCTGCCCTGTTTCCCCTACTTATAAAGAGGAGGCGGACGTTCCGCCTTTCGAATAAAAAACCACCCGTTCTCTCCTGCGCCCATTCAGCATGCTGCCGTTAGGGGAAGTGCAGTGAATCTGAGTAGATCGTCGTAACCCGGGCGCGTGTGCGTGCCTGTTTGGGCACAGCCCAACAGCGCTTCGGCACCGTGTGTGTCGAGGCCGGGAGGCTCTGTCGGTGTACTAGAATAGGGTACCCTAGTATCCCGAACTTGTGCCGCAGCGATCGCAGCACCCAGCGGCAAGGCTTGCGGGTGACCGCCAAGGTCCTCAGTAGTTCCTTTGGAGCCATTCAAGAACAAAGTGTTTAAGCCAAGGAGACAAGACCGAGCAAGAGGGCTTGCGGGAAGGCCGACAAGGCATTTCAAGGAACTTCGCGGCATAAGCGTCGGCAAGGCCGGTCGGCGACAAGCTTCGGTAGCGACAAGACAACGATGGCGGCAAAGCGCTTGCAGCAGGCTACTACTCTGTACCGCTCGGCACATCCACCAGCGTAACCATGCAGGACTTTTCGGTATGCGTGTGAAAACTGTGCAGCGGGTCTTGTGATTGTAGCGGAGATGACAAGATGGCCATCATAGCGGCGGTGGCATTACCATCCCTTTTATGCCTTTGTTTGGGCGACCGAGAGCGGGCATTGAATGCCTTTGTCCCTGCACGTCGGGGGTTAGGTATGATACCTTTGTACAAGTAGTTGTACCAACCGCAACTCCTTTTCCATTTTACCCTTGTCTCGTTGCCACTGTCGGTGACCTTGAGCATATAAAGGGCCCATGCGCAGCGTAGAGGGGGTTGAAACGAGAAACACTCACGCTTCGGTCGTTAGCAGCTAGTGTATCTTGTAGCACTTTCAGCGCTCCCGAGCAAGAACTCAATACAATCAGACAAGCAGCGGTAGGAGTATTATCTCTCGAAGAGCTCGAAGGTAAATAAATCGCTCGTGTTAACCGCCTCGATCCGCTCTTTGTCGCGACCTCCGCCCCCTTGAACGGAAGGGCCGGTCCATTGACCCCATAGGTGATCGTGGATCGCATTCCCGCGACATCTTTGGTAGCTATTTTATATTATTTTTGGGACTAACCTACTAACCTAGAGCCAGTGCTAGTTCCTGTTTTTTTAGTTGTTTTGAGTTTAGCGAAAAGGAATACCAAATGGAGTCCAAGCGGAATGAAACCTTTCTCGATGGTTTTATTGGACGAGAAGACAACGAGGAGATTTGGAGATGAAGTCGGAGGAGCCATGAGGCGGCCACAAGAGACGAAGGGCTTGTCTAGAGGTAGGGCGGCGCCCCCACCCTTGGGGCCCCGTGACCCTCTGACCTAACTATTCCACCTATATATTCCATATATCCCCCAAACCAACAGAGGCATCCACAAAAACACTAATCACCGCAACCTTATACATGCAGTGAGATCCCATCTAGGGACCTTTTACGACACCTGCTGGGGGTTAGATCACGGAGGCTTCTACATTGCTACCTCTTGAGCCTTTGCGTTGGATTCCCGAAGAGGAGAGGATGATGTAGCAAAGTAGCATAAGTATTTCCCTCAGTTTTGAGAACCAAGGTATCAATCCGATGGGAGACCACGCACAAGTCCCTCGTACCTACACAAGCGATAGCTACTACAAACCAGCGCGATTAGGGGTTGTCAATCCTTCACAGGTCACATACGAGAGTGAGATTTGATAGAGATGATAAATAATATTTTGGTATTTTTGATAGATAGATGCAAAGTAAAAGTAAAGGCAAAGTAAAAATAAACCAAGTAATAAAGCGATAGAGATTGATATGGTGAGAATAGACCGGGGGCCATAGGTTTCACTAGTGGCTTCTCTCAAGAGCATAGATATTCTCTGATTGGGTGAACAAATTCTTGTTGAGCAATTGGCCAGTTTAGCGTAGTTATGAGTATATCTAGGTATGATCATGTATATAGGCATCACGTCCGAGACAAGTAGATCGAAAGCGATTACGCATCTACTACTATTACTCCACTCATCGACCGCTATCCGGCATGCATCTAGAGTATTAAGTTAAAAAGCGAGAATGCGCCTTAAGCAAGATGACATGATGTAGAGGATAAATTCATGCAATATGATAAAAACATCTTGTTATCCTCGATGGCAACAATACAATCGTGCCTTACGCTATACATCCTTTGGGAAAGGACACATAAGATTGAACCCAAAGCTAAGCACTTCTCCCATTGCAAGAACTACCAATCTAGTTGGCTAAACCAAAAGGATAATTCAAAGAGACTTGCAAAGATAACTCAATCATACATAAAAAGAATTGAGAGAAGATTCAAATATTGTTCATAGATAAAGCTGGATCCCACAATTCATCGGTCTCAACAAACACACACATAAAAGAAGATTAAATCAGAATAGATCTCCACGAGAGGGGAGAACATTGTATAGAGATCCAAAAAAGAGAATAAGCCATCTACTCCTCCATTCCAAAATAGATGACCCAATTTTGTACTAAAGTTAGTACAAAGTTGGGTCACCTATTGAGGCAGATAGAGTAGCTACTAACTATGGACCCGAAGGTGCAGAGTAAACTACTCACACTTCATCGGAGGGGCTATGGTGTTGATGTAAAGCCCTCCATGGTGGAGGCCCCTCTGCGGAACTCGGAACAGGCCCCAAGATGGGATCTCGTGGATACAAAGGTTGCGGCGGTGGAATTACGTTTTTGGCTCATGTTACGATCGTTTGGGGATCGTAGGTATATATAGGAGGAAGAATGCGTCGGTGGAGAAAGCAGGGGGCCCACGAGGCGGGCGTGCCCTAGAGGGTAGGCGCCCCACCTCGTGACAGCGTAAAATCGATCATGGAGTAGGGTCCAAGTCTCTGGATCACGTAACAAGCTTGGCGGACATTGAGGAAGCAAAAGGGAGAAGGAAGAGCTTATCGTGAGATCTGAGATGACTTAGTCCGGATGCTTATCAGCAGGCTGCTCCGGTTCCCCGAGGACCCGATCATTACGCTATTCCGATGGCCCGACACCGGACTACAACCCGGCACCTCCTGATTCCATCGGTTGCTCCAGCTCCAGCTCGGTGACCACTCCTCCGGCACAAACATCATTTGAAGTCTTCGCCGATCTTGCCATATCAACTCAACATCAGCGAGGCGGGGCCGCTAGCGAGTCCCGGTGAAGCTTAGCTCTATGCCTTTTGAACTTTTTGGTAACTTGTTGCCAAGGGAGAAAGTGTATAGATCATAGGACTTGAGAGAGAGTGCTTTTGTCTGCGCTTTGCTCTTCGTTCTTTTGCGGTTTCTTTGAGATACTTTTGATTTTTGAGACATTAGTGTGTTTTTGATACTCGTTTGATCCTACCTTAATGAGTGCTTGGTGCGTACTATGCTTTAATGTGTAATGCTTATCATATGCTATTCATATCTTGTATGACCATTTACTCATGTCTTGGTGATTAGGTGCATCTTGTTCATTCTTATCATTTTGTGCGCTCCACCAAGATGTATGTGACATGGAAGAGTGACCCATGATCCCTGTCGATTGTGCATTTGCATTCAAGCATAAATCTTAAATAATGCACAAATTTAGGGGGAGCTCTTGCTTATCACATACTTCTCAACGACGATATTATTCATTGATCCTTTTAGCCGGCTTTGATCTATATGTTGTCATCAATTACCAAAAGGGGAGATTGAGTCTGACTAATCCCGGGTGGTTTGGTAATTAATAACAACATATATATCATTGAACTAATAGTTACTTGAGAATCATTTCAGAAAGTTCGGTGATATGGGTATGGCAAGGATGAAGAAGTGGACCCCTCAAAATGCTAAGGCAAGCATTGGCAAAAGCTCAAGACTCCATTTTGGTTTAGTGATCCAAGATCACATTGAGTCCATAGGAAAGCCAATACTATTAAAAGGGGATGAGGTTATGATAATGATCTGGTTGCTCAAAGTGCTTAGTGATACATCTCCTAAACTATCGACAACTCTCACTGCCTTATACACTCATAAGTAATCTCGGTCCACGATTTTCCAAACCAGTCACACGAGATGAACCACCTCAGCCATAAAGCCAAACCCTAGAAATCTGGATTTTCCGATTCGAACTCGGTCTCACGAAACTTGAGTGTACCAAGCACGTAACATTGTCATCAAATCGGTGTCACGAGATGATGAAGTCAGTCCACGAGATTGGCAAGCTCTTGTATTTACAATCGGACTAGAGATTGTATTTTGGTCCCAAAAATCCCAGCGTTCACATGATTTGAACTTCGGTCTCCGAGTTGTCAACCGGTCCACGAGATTGGTCAAATGTATTATAGCAGTTGGATTTTGTGTGGAGGCTATAAATACCCTCCACCCCCTCTTCATTAAGTGGAGAGAGCCATCGAGAAAGTACTACCACTCCTACCTTACATTTAGAGAGAACTACCTACCCTTGTGTTGAGATCAAGTTGCTCCTCCCACCATATGAAGCTTGATCTCTAGCCTTCCCAAGTTGCTTTCACTCAATCCTTTCTTCCACCACAGCCAAATCAGTGAGGAGAGTTGAGTGTTGGGGAGATTATCATTTGAAGCACAAGAGCAAGGTTCATCATCATCAACATCTATTACCTTTTGGAGGTGGTGCCTCCTAGATTAGTTAGGTGTCGCTTGGAGCCTCCGTCAGATGTGGAGTTGAACCAAGAAGTTTGTAAGACGGAGATCGCCTACTTGAAGATCTGCAGTAAGGCTAGCCCTCCGTGGGCGTAGGCCATGATAGCAGAACAAGGTTGCTTCCCGTGGACCCTTAGTGGGTGGAGCCCTCGTGGACTCTGCATGGCCGTTACCCTCCGTGGGTTGAAGTCTCCATCAACGTGGAAATGCGATAGCACCACCTATCAGATTGAGAAAATCACAGCGTCTCAAAATTGCGTTTGCTCTTCTCCACCTCTCTTTACTACATGTGCAATTTACTTTCCATGCCTATACTCTAGAATTGCATGTGAGGTGATGCTTGACTTGATCATAATTGTGATCTTCTTAAAAACTTGTCTTTGTCAAAGGCATAATTTTTATATTGTCAAGTATCTAATCACCCCCCTCTGACATACTTTCGATCCCCCGCGTGCAGTACACAAGGCAGTGGCGACAAGCTTAAAGGCGACAAAAGAACAGCGACCCGGCAAGGCGCTTACTTGCATGGCGAACTCTCCTCTATACAGCGCTCCAGCATCCACCAGCGTGTAAGCCACAGGACTTTTCAGGCCTTGCGTGGCAGAAAACTTCTGCAGCCAGTCTTGTGATGTGCGGATGACAAGATGCCTATTAGCAGCAGCAGCGGTGGCGCCCACAATGATCCCTTTATGCCTGTTTGGTGACCGCAGACGGGCATTGAATATGCCTTTGTCCTCGCCGTCGAGGTTAGGTATGATACCTTTGTATGCAAAGTAGTTATACCAACGCAATTCCTTTTCCATTTTACCCTTGTCTCGTTGCCACTGTCCGGTGACCCTTGAGCACATAAAGGAGGCCCATGCATGATATGGGGGGTTGGAAACTAGAAAACACTTTCGGGGCTCGGTCTGGTTGGCAGCTAGTGTATCTTTGTAGCTTTTCAGCTCTCAGCAGAACTCAATACAATCAGACAAAGCGGATAGTAGGAGTACTATCTCTCGAGAGAGCTCGAAGCTGGAGTAAATCGCTGGTGATTACCGCCTCGATCCGCTCTTCGTCTTATCACTTCCCGCCAAACCGGAAGGGCCGGTCCGCCCGGCCCCCATAGGTGATCATGGATCGCATTCCCGACATCTTTGGCGCGCCGGTAGGGGAGCGAGGTTAGTGTGAACCTGATCACGGCGTTCCGCGAACTAGATCATCTTCTTCATCAACATGCCACGAAGAAGAAGCCGGTGGCGCTTAACTCCGTCCGTGTCGAACCCACCGCCAGGAGCAAGCGGGTGGTGGGGTGAAGCGTCGGCAAAGCAGGCGTCGGCGAGGAGCTCGGTGCTGCGGGTCCAGGACAAGCGGCGCCAGACCTCGGCATCCGTGCATGCACGCGCCCATCGAGGCCTTGGTGACAGCGTCATGGTACTCGCGGTACCATACATTCATTGGACCAAGATCGAGGCTGGTGGATCTCGGGGCGCTCAAGACCAACATGCGCCAACATGTTGGCACCCGACCGAACTGCAGTCGCTGGGCGGGATCACTGCTCCTTCAACCCGGTTGGAAGTCGAGCATATCTGCTCCTTGCAGGTCGCCGCGCCACCACCGAAGACTCCGATGACGTTGGCGAGCTCAAGCTGCTCTGGATTACCCTCCAGCAGCGAACAAGATCGGCGAATGGAGGCCACATTCAGTCTCATCGTCTCGCCCAATGGCGGCTTACTCCTGACGGCGGAATACGCCGAAGCGGCAAGAACTGCCAGCCTTGAGCCAATGGCGACAAGGCGGTGAAGTGCAACCACCGTGCACTCTCTCCGCCCGAAGGCCAAAGATGTACCGACTCGCCGGATCCACCTCGACAACTCCACGCGCCGTCGGATCCACGAGCTTCGTCGCGATGCGCCAAGATTCTTCCTGAGCAGCAGCAAGAAACGCTACGTACTCGCCAGCGCCGAAGAAGAGAGCGGCGTCAATCGGACCAGCCTTTGAGCCCTTCGTGACATGCATGCGCCGAAGAACGAGGCGACTTGCCGTATCTTGATGGGTGCCCTGCGTTCACTCGTGAGCTTCGGCAAGTCGATGTGAACGAAAATTTCAAGCGGGCGTGCGAGAGAAATCGACCGTCGCATCGTCGGAGTTCCTCGGCATCTACCCATAGCGGTGCAAGCTGCGGGGCGGGCGACAAGATCCTTGCCAACTACTTCCAGCTGGGCTCAAGCCCAATGTCGAGGTCCTGGCTCATGCACTTGGAAAACTCCATATCCTCCTAGGCGATCTATGCCATCAGTTTGTCGGCGCCTTTACAAGCGACCACAAGCCTCGCTGGCCAAGAGAGCGACCTTCATCTGCTTTCGCCAGTAAGGAGACCTGCAAGTTCATTCATAGATCAACCCGTGTACAGCACAACATCCAGATATCCACCATACATGATCATCAGTGCATTCCATCGAGCGTAATGAAACCTTGTGAGATCACGGGAGGAGAGATGGCGATGTGCAAGATCGGAGGCGTCAATGACTATATGCCACAGCCGACAAGTGTGCACATCTTTGAGAAGGAGAAACTCCGGAGAATATAGAAGCAGGAGGATCTGATAAGCGAGGATGCTGCCACGGCAAGGAAAAGAACGGTAGCGGAACAGCGAGAAGGAGAAAGAAAGATGTGCTAGTCATTAGAGCGTCCGGCCCGGCGGAGGGTGGCGCCAAGAAAGCCAAACTGTGGTAGCTCGGCCAGAAGGCTGTGGCGATGCGCCCGACAAGCGAGCCAAACCGAAAGCGATCTTTGAAGATCCACCGCACCAGGCCATGACCTCGAGCTGCAAGAAGGTCGGCAACTTATCGAGTAACAAAAGGCTGAAATCTGGCCGTAGCGACAAGGAAAACCCAAAGCTCTTGGAGGATCCGGCAAAGCGTCGGCGGGAGGACGCCGTGTAAGGCAAACAGCGGCAAGAGACAGACCTCCCCGCGCGACAAGATGAAATGAAATGACGATGAAGATATGGATGTATGCAGGCGATGAGCAGGAGTTCAGAAGCCCACGAGAGGTCTGTGCGTTGGGCGGTCTACTGCGCATACTTCACAGCTAAAGCTCAAGCGGTGGTCGAGAAATCAATGGCCGAACCACCCGTCGATCACGCAAGCCTCCAGAATGGTCCGGCGCTATCATCTCCGATATTGAGACCACCACGATGCCAAAACTGCGTGGGTGCTTGCACCCGATCGTGGTTTCACCAACTATCCGCAACCTCAATGTCACTAGATGCTAGTTAATGACGGGGCGAATTGAACCTGATCTCCTCGGCGGTACTCGAGCTCCGGATCCTGGCGGCGGAAGCTCGAAGGCCGCACATTCAGGAATCAATCCGGGAAGGAGCAAAGCGAAGGGAAAGATCACGTTGCGGTGACATTTGGCGTGAGGCTGAACTTGAGCGGAGAGGGTCACTTTTGGCGTTGCAAACTTTCCATTTGCCTTACAATGGGATACTCGTCGGCTTTCGCCAAGTTCATGGCAGCCTCTCACTATGCATACAACATAGAAATGGAGCCGTGGTATCGCCCTGGCAAGCCAAGAAGGATGCTCTTATCTACAGCGGCAAGATCTATCGAGGAAGCGGCGCTGACAGATCCCACAAGTCACTTCGTTAAGCTCCGGGGAAAGAAGGACAAGACGGCAAGTTTGATGCCCCTCCGGCAAAGCGCACCTCCGGTGCTTGCGCTACGTCGAGGCGCACCGCCTCGAGCTCCACGGCAAGTGTGAAACAATGGCAGCTCCACAGGAAACAAGAAGGTATGCGCCGAGAGGGGCCAACTTGGTGGTACCTTCATATCGATGCCACTCTGGCCCTAATCTGACGGCGCTTCGTTGCTTTCCCGAGCGAAAACGTCGGCGTGTTTAGTGGCAGCCGCATCCAATTTCCCAGAAAAAGTAATCGAGCACCATCTTGCCGTTTGTCCTCATGCAGCGTACGTCAGCGAGAAGGTAGAGAAACAAGCGGTGGGCGCCAGAATTCATCCGGAAGAAATCAGAAGTTGGAAGCGGCGGGCCTTGTCGGAGGTGCTCCATCCTACGTGGTTGGCCAATCCTGTGATCGTCTTAAAGGCAGCGAAATGGAGGCTTTGTATAAACTTTACGATGTTAATAAAGCTTGTCCCAAGACCCATTTCCGCGCATTGACGGTTATTGACTCCACGGCGGATGTGGCTTGCTTTCTTGGCTGCCTCAGGAATACCATCGGATCTTCATGGCGAAGAGGATGAGGAAGACGCATTCATCACTCCATGTGGCACATACTATTTAAATACGGATGCCTTCGGTTTAAAGAATGCTGGTTCAACATTTGCAAGGTAGTCCATGGCGCTTTTGAGCCACAACTACTGAAATGTAGAAGCATACATGGATGACATAGTAGTCAAGAGCAAGACAAGAGCAACTTTGATTCAAGATTTAAGCGGGACCTTTGCAAATCTGCGCATAAGATCAACCTCAAGCAACGAAAGTGCGTGTTTGGAGTCCCCTCCGGCAAGCTTCTCGGGTTCTTGTCTCTAAGGAATTGAAGCCAATCCCGACAAGATCAAGGCCATTGACGGAATCGAAGCGCAAACTCGTCAAGGATGTGAAACTTGCGGTTCGTGGCTGCTCTTAGCAGGTTTATCTAAGTCTGCTGGTAGCGCGCCTGTCATTTTCAAATATTGAAAAGGCGGAGTCAATGAAATGGACTCGGAGGCGGAGGCTGCGACTGCGAACTTGAAAGCATACCTGTCCTCCACTCCAACACTTATGGCACCTAAGCCACAAGAGAAGTTGCTGCTATATATAGCGGCAACCAATCAAGTAGTTAGTGTTGCGTTAGTAGCGAGAGGGAGGCGGATGATGAGCAGCTGCCACAGCGGATACATCCGGCGTGGCGAGGGACTTCACCGGCAAGCTCTGGTCCCGACAAGGTGGATCTGCTGCAGTCACGTGAGAATCTGAGAAGAAAATGAGTGCAGCCTTGGTTACTTTGTCGATTTATGCGGAGGCTGAGGTCAAGGTACTACTGGTGTGCAGTACTTTCGGCCTTCTCATGGCCTCTCGAGAGAAAGTTAACGCCATTACTTCCAAGCACATGAGATCCATTGTCCTCGTTTTCATTTGAAGGGATCTGCGAGAATCCGAAGCAATAAGCGGGATTGTCGGTGAGCCTTGGGAACATCAAGCTTTGGTCTCAAGTTTGAGCACGCAACTATCGGGCGAGCATTGGCGAGTTCATAGCGGAGTGGGCGTAACGCGGATGAAGAATTCGAGAGCAGAGCATCCCGTCAAGGAAGCAAACAAAGAGTGGCTCATGTACTTTGATGGTGCCTTCTAAGCTGCAAAGCGCCCGGTCTTGAGCGTGCTTTCAGCATGCGGGAGCACCTCAAGTCGTAGTCGGATCACTTTCCCAGGCAAGCAACAAACAATACTTGAGTATGAAGGTTTGCTTGCGGTCTGAATCATGGCGGAACCTTGGGATCAAAAGCTCATTGTCAAGGGTGACTTCACTTGTCGTCCGCCAGTGAACAAAATTATCGAGTCCATTGATGGAAGCCTCGTTGTGAAGTGAGAAAGTTATAAGAGCACTTTGACCTCTGGATGGAACATGTTCAAGGCTTTCGAGCGACATTGCCGATGGCTTGTCAAATGCGCCGCGCTTAAGTTACCTATGGAACTAGGGATCTTTGTGCTCAAAGCGGCTCAACCGTCTGTCGCGCCATCGAGCCAGACGAGCAAGAAGAGGAAGTTGATTTACGGTGACTATTTTTCGGCGAGCTCCCGAAGCCGCCCATGAAAGGTCCACAAGATCAACACCAAGGATCTTTGAGGAGTAGTCTGCTCGGCGAGCCCTAAAGGTTTATTCCGTTGAAGCAGGCGCTCCCGACAAGTTTAACTCCGGCAAGCTTGCGAGGAATGTCAACTTCGGCGAGCGCGGGTTCTCGCCGTAAGCGGATATTCCGCGGACATATGTGCCTTTAGTCCTTGTTGTCGAGCATAAGCTCCGGCATAGGCACGGTGATTACATTTCCCGGACGAGAGAACTTCCCAAACAGAAAGAAGCGGAAAAGAGTAGCCCGGCAGTCAAGTATGTACGGTTTATCGACGACACAACATCGAGAGAAAACTCAACGGTGTGAAAGTGAAGTGTATTCCGGAAAGGCGGACAAAAGCTGTTGGCGGAATACATGGAGCATATGTGGTCACCACATTGGCACAAAACACTTACCCGGCAAAGCGATACGGAAAGGTTTCTTTTGGCCGAAAACCCTTCAGGGATACAAGCGCACAAGTAACCAAGTGTGAAGCGTGCAGTCCATTCCAGCGGAATACACCGACCTCTCAAGCTCTCAGAGCGATTCCTTTATCTGTGCCATTTTCAGTGGCACTCACATCCTCGGCCCTTTCCCGGTATCGGGGCTTTGAGTACTTATGCGTTGCAATCGACAAGTTCACAAAGTGGCGGAAGTAAGCGATGAGAAGGTGACAACTCGGTCGTGATCAGTTCTTGGTCGATTGTTTGCCGTTTGGGATCCCTAACGGGATCATCACCAACAATAACGCAATTCTGAGCCGCACCTTCATCATGCGATGCGTCCAAGATCTTGGCGCCGAGTGCGCTAAACACATTGCTCACCCGAAGCAGCGGTCAGCGGAGAAGGGCAAATGTTGAAGTGCTTTGCGGGCTCAAGACCAGGACTTCGGCAGGGCTGCGCAAAGTCACGGAAGGAACTGGATTGAGGAAGCTGCGGTGGTTCTTTGGTCGATCGGGGCGGCGCGTCGAGCCCTTTGGCGAGCACCTTCGCTCGAGTCTATGGGCGGCGAGTTCTCCCCAGAACTTCGTATCTCAGGTCGCCTCGGTGCTAAGCTTATGATGAGCTTGAGCAAGAGCAGCTGCGACAAGATGACGTCTGCTCATGAGGAAGGCGTGTTCTTGACCAAGCTTTGCGCGCTTCCGTAGCCGCAAAGTTATGCGAAGTCTCGAGGAAAGCGACCTTGTTCTTGGCGCATTCAGTCCATGAAATTCCAACAAGTTGGCCTAAAGTGGAAGGCCCTTACCGAGGTGAAGGCGAGTCACTAGGCACAGCGGCGGTCAGCCTTGAGACCGAAGATGGCTTCCGGTGAGCAACTCCTGGAACATTGAGCATCTTAATAAGTTTTACCCGTAGGCCGATTATCGAAACCTGTTCCGGCAACCACCTTTTGTACAAGTCTTGCCGCTGTTGCATGTAATCCTTTGTACAAAGCGACGCAGGACCCGTGCATAAATAAAGCTTATGTGCTCCGCACATCTTGTCAATTCATGCTTTCTTTTTGCATGTGTTATCGACACTTTATGCGGCAGAGCTCCATTAAGCAATACTTGGCCGTGAGCTCCATATCTTTATTTTCTCTTCTTTCTTTTCTCAAAGAAAGGGAAGGTTCCCTCGCCCACAAGTTTAGCCGGGAGGAGAAGATGATGGTGTGGACCAGGCGTCGTTCAAAGAAAGTTTAACCTTACGGGACACAAGCGGCCAGAAAGCTAAGTTGCCAAAAGTTTGAGCAATCAGGTTTAAAATTTTAAGTTATCTTCCTCGAGCGACCGTGCTTTGTATGGAAAACCTTGTGCGGAGGAACCAACTTCGTAGCTAGATCGCCCTTACTTTGTTGAGTCCGCTCAACAACAAGTGAGCTGCGACTAGTTGCGACAAGGTTTCTTAATCATTGGCGAGCACCGCCAGGCAATTTGACGTCCCTTTTCGGCGCTTCATGACTAAAGTGCCTGCACCGGCAAGTTCCCTAAAGCATGGGAAAAAACATACAAAGGAAGGAATCAAGTAAAGGAAATAACGCAATCGATGCCCAAAATAAAGTTATATTACAAGATGACTTATGCGCAGCTCTAATAGATTGTTCTCGTAACGACCAGCAGCAAGAAAAGGAAAAAGCAGGCGGCCTAATCTACGCGATTGCCGTCAACCCTCTTGATCTCGTTCACCTTGTCCACAATGGGTGTGACAAGGGTCTTGGCGCTTCGGATCAACCGGCCCAGCAGGACACGGGGCGTTGGTGAGGTTGAGGCCCGGGTTGCGGAGGCCACCTTCACAACACCTTGAAGAACCCCGGGCAGATCTGGCGCGACTCGTCGGCCAGCTGCTTTGGGATCCTCTCCAGGGGTGGGAGGGCGTCATGCGCCTTTGAAGAACAAGGTGAGCTCGGCGCTGGGTTGAGAGTTCTCATGGAGGAATACCGGATCCTCCACCCCAGTGCATGACTCCCGTCGATGGCTATGATGATATTCCACGAGACCCTCGTCGAGCTCCACATTCTCCATGAAGGTGTTACAGGTGGCGCAGCACTCGCCCGGCAGCGCCTCGTTGGCCTTGATCTCTTTCTTCAAATACCTCCGCTCCTGCGCCGTCCAACATCTGAGGTCAAAGTGGCGGCTTCAACTCAAGATCTCGTTGGAGTCCTTGGCGGTAGCTCATCCTTGCCCTTCTCGGCAGGGCGACCTGCAGCTACGCCAAGAGTGTAGGCATCCTTCTCGGCCTTTCGCTTGGCAGCGTGCTCTCGCTCCTCGCCTTGAGATCGGCCTCGGCTCGCCACCTTCATCTCGGCTCCATCTTGGCGGCCTCGGCGATTGACATCCTCTTGCTTCCTTGAGAGCCCGCCGAATGTTTGCTCGCGCCACGGCAAGCTCCTCCTCGTGGCTGTCAAGGTTGACTTTCTTCTCGCACCTCTCCCAGCGCAAACAGCTCCTCGGCGACAAGCAGCTGTTTATCTTGACCGGGCCTTCTCGAGGAAGGCTTTCGCGCCTCGGCGAGTTCTTGCCGCTCTTTACAAGGGACGGGGCTTCTTGATTATGACCGGAGCTCCTCATAGCGCTTCTCCATGTCCCTCCGCCTTCGCGACAAGCGCTTCACGGCACCACCGGCGCGGTAGAAAGCGATAGCGGCTTCATGACGGTATTTCCTCCTCGGGCTCGCGCGCTGCTGCTCGGTAGCGTCAACCGATTTCAGCCAATGATGAGCACCTCTCCGTCAAAAACTTCTCCTTGACCGCGCCACAGAGCTTGGCGTCCAAGGGCTTGATGAAGAACACCATCTTGACCTTCAAATAGGCGCGGGCTGGGCTCTTGAGTCGGGTGCTTTCTGATGGCGGAGGGATCGGATCGGGCGTGGCGCTGGCCTCCTGTGACCTCGGGGCCGTCGATCACGATCGCTAGACCCTCGCCCGGCCTGCGGCGGCAGCCATGGCAGCCTCCTCACAGCCAGATCGCCAGTGCAGCCTCTTCTTGATCAGTGGCGGCGTCGTTGGTGTTACAGCAGCTCCCTGTGACAACCTCGGTCTCCATCGGCTCCACAACAGATGGATCAGGCGGCGGAAGGGGAGAAAAGTCAAGCAAATATCAAAAGAAAATCGGAAGAACCCAGGGAAGTTTTTCCAAGCAAAAGGATTACATCTTTGGGTTCTCAGATCCAATCTCCACCACCGTGGGATGTGTGTATCCCTTGCGGAGAACTCTCCCTTGGAGACTTCTCCTTGCGAGAACCTCCTGAGCCACCCCTTGGCGGTGTAGTCCCGACGAGATGCTTGCGTCAGGCGGCTTGGTGCTCTGGTGAGCTGCTCTGCTCCTACACAAACCAATAATCAGTGTCGGCAAAGAAAAGAGCACTCATGCGTGCCTAACAGCCGGAAAGTAGACCATGTACGGCTGGGGGCTGCGGCGGGGGACTGCTGAGGAATGATTGCCGGTCAGGCAAAGGTGGTCTCAGGCGCACCCTGGCTTCATGGTGGGTTCATCCTCGATGACAATCACGGGACCTTGGCTCTCTTCGCCGCTCTCTGGGCGAGTCACGAAAAGAATGTGTTGAGTCAAGCAAGTCGGATATAAGACAAAAGCAGCAATTGAAGAACTACAAGTACAACAAAGAATCTTACTTTTCTTCTTCCTCGTTGGAGCTGAGGCGGAGAGGTGAGTCCGGCCCACCTTGGTGGCGGCGGAGGAGTGGGTTCCTTGACCGCTTGGAGGCGTGGCAGGAGGAGGCGGCGGTGGTCGGGAGGACCCGCTCCGATTACCCAGCGGCGTGAGGCACTCCAGCGCAGTGCTTGTCAGCGGTGGAAGTAGCATGTGGCGGCGGCTGTCGACTTCGTCTGCCGCCCACTTCGTCCCGGCCTTGCAGGAGCGCCTTCTTGGTGGGCAGGGGCTGCGGCTGGGGCTACTGCGTGGCAAAGCTGCACGAAGATGGCGAGGCGCTCAGCGCCCTCGGCGGGCTCGCTCGACTTCGATGTCGGGCCAGCAGCTCTTCCTCGCCCGAAGCCACTCTCGCTCGGCAAGACTTACCGCCTCTGCTGCTCTCTGCCTCCTCCGGTGAATCAAACTACGCCCGCGTAGCCGCCGCCTCTTCGCCCTAGTGGCGTCGCTGCATCTCCGCTTGGTGGTGTCATGGTGAGGCTCTTGTTCATCGGCGCGGACCAGCACCTCCACCAAACTATCGAAACTCCTGCAGCGTCGTCTGCGGGCTCTTATAAGTTGGGACAATTCCATCGAATCGCCAAGCGGCATCATTACCGCGAGATCGGTCGGCGAGGAGTTGTTGCATGAGCGACACACCGGCAACTTTGAACCATTCGGGATGTTGAGGTTGTGTGAACAATTCCTTGAGCATCGCGTGCAGTTCGAGGACAGTGAAGTTAGAGTGAGGCCAGGCGCAGCCTCATGATATCGCCGGACCCCCAAACTCCCGGCGGGTCTCCTCCTCTCTTGCAGAAGCGTCGATGGCCGAAGAAAATCTGCGCCCTGGCTTCTGATGGAGCAAACTGGCGCAAGATTGGGTAGCGCAATCTTGACTGTCGTCTTAGGGGCAGCTGCTCAATTGTTGCCGCGCCCTCTGGAGCTTAGCGTTGGCGGTAAATAGCTGGATTCTCCTCGACAATCCAGCACCAGTCTACTCTCCATTCCTCCCACTTGCTGGAGCTCTCCTCTAGATAGGCTTCCTTCTTGCGGCTCTCGAGATCCGAGCAATTCCGCCGGATAGGGCTCCCTCTCTCAACCAGGGGCATAAAGAAGTAGCGAAAAAGGGCTACATTTGGATGGACTCCGACAAAGTTTTTAGCGAGAGATGTGGCTTTACCATGGTCGAAACGGCATTGGGGGTGAAATCAAGGAGGTGGAACCGTAGGTGTTCATGATGTCCTTGAAAAATTGAGAAAATGAGCCCGCATGATAGAAACTAGCGAAGAAGGATATCCATTGAGCCCGTTCAGCGGTGGTGAGTACCTTCGTCTGTGGATCTTCGCGTCTCCGTCGACGAGAAGGTAGTAGTACTCCCTCGGCTCCTTGCGGCGAGCTTCGGGAGAAGGTTGCCGCTCCTTGCGCGCCTCAAGCCCAAGGCGCCTCGGCCGACTTCACGGCCTTCCGGTTTTGAACCATGGCAGAGGTGGTGGAGGTCGGCGGTGTTAGTGGCGCTGGTGGCGATAGAGCGGGCGCTTCTCTCTTCGGCTTTGGAAGAAGGGGCGGCGGAGATTTACGAGATTGGGACAGCAAGCTGGCGAGATGGGCAAGCCTGTTGTTCCCCTACTTATAAAGAGGAGGCGGACGTTCGCCTTTCGAATAAAAAAACCACCCCGTTCTCTCCCGGCCGCATTCAGCGCGCATGCGTTAGAAGCGGCGGTGAATCTGATGAATCGTCGTAACCCAGGCGCGTGTGCCCGTGCCCTGTTTGGGCACAGCCCAACGGCGCTCGGCACGTGTGTCGAGCCGGGGCTCTGTCGGTGTACTAGAATAGGGGTACCCTAGTATCCCGAACTTGCCGCAGCGATCGCAGCCTTAGCGGCAAGGCTTGCGGGTGACCGCCAAGGTCTCAAGTGTTCCTTTGGAGCCATTCAAGAACAAAGTGTTTAAGCCAAGGAGACAAGACCGAGCAAGAGGCTTGCCGGGAAGGCCGACCAAGGCATTTCAAGGAACTTCGCGTGACAGGCATAAGCGTCGGCAAAGCCCGGTCGGCGACAAGCTTCCGGTAGCGACAAGACAACGATCGCGACAAAGCGCGGCGAGCTACCACTCTGTACCGGCGCTCGGCACATCCACCAGCGTGCCATGCAGGACTTTTCGGCGCGTGGCAGAAAACAATACTGCAGCCGGTCTTGTGATGTAGCGGAGATGACAAGATGGCCATCATAGCGGTGGCGTACTTATCCCTTTATGCCTTTGTTTGGGCGTGGACGGGCGTGAATGCCTTTGTCCCTGCCGTCGAGTTAGGTATGATACCTTTGCACAAGTAGTTGTACCAACATAACTCCTTTTCCATTTTACCCTTGATTCATTGCACATCCCTGTACACCGCCGGAGGCATTCATATAGAGTAATATTTTGTTCTAGTATCGAGTTGTAATTTTTGAGTTGTAAGTAAATAAAAGTGTGATGATCTTCATTATTAGAGCATTGTCCCATGTGAGGAAATAAAAAAAAGAGAAAAGGCCAAAAAAAGAAGGCCCCAAAAAAGAAAAAAAAGAGAGAAAAGAGGAAAAATGAGAGAAAAAGAAATAAGGGGCAATGTTACTATCCTTTTTTCCACACTTGTGCTTCAAAGTAGCACCATGATCTTCATGATAGAGAGTTTCCTATATTGTCACTTTCATATACTAGTGGGAATTTTTCATTATAGAACTATGCTTGTATATTCCAACGATGGGCTTCCTCAAATTGCCCTAGGTCTTCATGAGCAAGTAAGTCAGATGCACAGCCACTTAGTTTTCTATTTGGGCTTTCATAAACTTATAGCTCTAGTGCATCTGTTGCATGGCAATCCCTACTCACTCACATTGATATCTATTGATGGGCATCTCCATAGCCCGTTGATACACCTAGTTGATGTGAGACTATCTCCCTCTTTTTGTCTTCTCCACAACCACCATATTCTATTCCACCTATAGTGCTATGTCCATGGCTCACGCTCATGTATTGCGTGAAAGTTGAAAAGGTTCGAGAACATCAAAAGTACGAAACAATTGCTTGGATTTTCATCGGGGTTGTGCATGATTTAAATATTTTGTGTGATGAAGATGGAGCATAGCTAGACTATATGATTTTGTAGGGATAACCTTCTTTGGCCATGATATTTTGAGAAGACATAATTGCCTTGTTAGTATGCTTGAAGTATTATTGTTTTTATGTCAATATTAAACTTTTGTTTTGAATCTTATGGATCTGAACATTCACGCCACAATAAAGAAAATTACACGGATAAATATGTTCGGTAGTATTCCACATCAAAAATTTTGTTTTATCATTTACCTACTCAAGAACGAGGAGGAATTAAGCTTGGGGATGCTTGATACGTCTCCAATGTATCTGAAGTTTTTTGTTGTTCCATGCTATTATATTATCTGTTTTGGATGTTTTATATGCCTTAATATGCTATTTTATATTATTTTTGGGACTAACCTATTAACGTAGAGCCCAGTGCAAGTTCCTGTTTTATCCTTGTTTTTGAGTTTCGCAGAAAAGGAATACCAAATGGAGTCCAAACGGAATGAAACCTTTGCGATGGTTTTTATTGGACCAGAAGACAACCAGGAGATTTGGAGATGAAGTCGGAGGAGCCATGAGGCGGCCACAAGGACGAAGGGCTTGTCTAGGGGGTAGGGCATGCCCCCACCCTTGTGGGGCCCCCGTGACCCTCCTGACCTAAATATTCCACCTATATATTCCCATATATCCCCAAACCACCAGAGGCATCCACGAAAACACTTTCCTTGCACCTTGACATACTGCGTGAGATCCCATCTAGGGACCTTTTACGACACCACTGGGAGGGATTCGATCACGGAGGGCTTCTACATTGCTACCTCTTGAGCACTGCGTTGGATTCCCCCGAAGAGGAGGGATGATGTAGCAAAGTAGCATAAGTATTTCCCTCAGTTTTGAGAACCAAGGTATCAATCCGATGGAGACCACGCACAAGTCCCTCGTACCTACACAAAACGATAGCTACTCGCAACCAACGCAATTAGGGGTTGTCAATCCCTTCACGGTCACATATGAGAGTGAGATCTGATAGAGATGATAAATAATATTTTTGGTATTTTTGATAGATAGATGCAAAGTAAAAAGTAAAAGGCAAAGTAAAAACAAAGCAAGTAATAAAATGATAGAGATTGATATGGTGAGAATAGACCCGGGGGCCATAGGTTTCACTAGTGGCTTCTCTCAAGAGCATAGATATTCTACGGTGGGTGAACAAATTACTGTTGAGAAATTGACAGATTGAGCATAGTTATGAGTATATCTAGGTATGATCATGTATATAGCCATCACGTCCGAGACAAGTAGATCGAAGCGATTACGCATCTACTACTATTACTCCACTCATCGACCGCTATCCGCATGCATCTAGAGTATTAAGTTAAAAAGCAGTAGAGCCTTAAGCAAGATGACATGATGTAGAGGATAAATTCATGCAATATGATAAAAAACATCTTGTTATCCTCGATGGCAACAATACAATCGTGCCTTGCTGCCCATACATCCTTTGGGAAAGGACACATAAGATTGAACCCAAAGCTAAGCACTTCTCCCATTGCAAGAACTACCAATCTAGTTGGCTAAACCAAAAGGATAATTCAAAGAGACTTGCAAAGATAACTCAATCATACATAAAAGAATTGAGAGAAGATTCAAATATTGTTCATAGATAAACTGGATCATAAACCCACAATTCATCGGTCTCAACAAATACACCGCAAAAAGAAGATTACATCGAATAGATCTCCACGAGAGAGGGGGAGAACATTGTATTGAGATCCAAAAAGAGAGAATAAGCCATCCACTCCCTCCGTTCCAAAATAGATGACCCAATTTTGTACTAAAGTTAGTACAAAGTTGGGTCATCTATTGAAACAGATAAACTACTAACTATGGACGAAGGTCTGAAGTAAACTACTCACACTTCATTAGAGGGGCTATGGTGTTGATGTAGAAGCCCTCCAGGGTGGATGCCCCCTCCGGCGGAGCTCCGGAACAGGCCCCAAGATGGGATCTCGTGGATACAAAAGGTTGCGGCGGTGGAATTAGGTTTTTGGCTCATGTTCTGATCGTTTGGGGATACGTAGGTATATATAGGAGGAAGAATGCGTCGGTGGAGCAGGGGGGCCACGAGGCGGCGCGCCTGAGAGCCGCGCCCCACCGTGACCGCCTAAATCGTCTTGGAGTAGAGTCCAAGTCTCCTGGATCACGTTCGGTGAGAAAATCACGTTCCTGGAGGTTTCATTCCGTTTGGACTCCATTTGATATTCCGTTTCTTGAAACACGAAATAGGCAAAAACCAAGTGCAGGCTGGGCCTCCGGTTAATAGGTTAGTCCCAAAAATAATATAAAAGTGGAAAATAAAGCTTAATATAGTCCAAAACAGTAGATAAAGTAGCATGGAGCAATCAAAAATTATAGATACGTTGGAGACGTATCATACATCAACTCTATTGCCGTTCCAATGAGGCGTGAGTAGTTTACCACAAACCTACGGGTCCATAGCTAGTTGCTAGATGGCTTCTTCACTCTCTTTGATTCTCAATACCATGTTCTCCTCGATGTTCTTGGAGATGTATTCGATGTAATATTTTTTTGCGGTGTGTTTGCCGAGATCCGATAAATTGTAGATTTATGATCAGCTCGTATATGAATATTATTTGAATCTTCCCTGAATTCTTATATGCATGATTTGATAGCTTTGTAATTCTCTTCGAAACTATCGATTTGGTTTGGCCAACTAGATTGGTTTTTCTTGCAATGGGAGAAGTGCTTAGTTTTGGGTTCAATCTTGCGGTGTCCTTTCGATGGATGATGGGGGCGCAAGCCGTATTGTATTGTTGCGTTGAGGATAAAAGATGGGGTTTTCATCATATTGCTTGAGTTAATTCCTCTACATCATGTAATCTTGCTTATTAGCTACTCTGATTCTTCATGAACTTAATACTCTAAATGCGAGAAGTCGATCGAAGTGTGGAGTAATAGTGGTAGTGCGAATCGTTTGATCTACTGACAGACGTGATGCCTATATTCATGATCATTGCCTTGGATATCATCATAACTTTGCACTTTTCTATCGGTTGCTCCGATAATTTGTTCACCAGTATTATTTGCTATCTTGAGAGAAGCCTCTAGTGAAACCAGCCAGGGCCTATTTTCCATCACATTAGTTTCCGATCTTCTATTTTCCATCATATTAGTTTCTCATCTTCTATTTTCCATAATATTAGTTTTCGATCTACTATTTTGCAATCTTTTAATTTCCGACCTATAAACCAACCAAAAATATTTACTTTATCGTTTATTTATCTCTATCAGATCTCATTTTTGCAAGTAACCGTGTGTAACATCCCAAAATTCTAAATTTTGGAATGTTATATTAAATAACTAATTTGTGTTTTTTTTGTTTAATTGTATGCTTGATTGTTTGGTTGAAAGTGAGTGGAATTTGAAAACAATTCTAATGGGAGGGAATAAAAGGACTTCCCAAAAATTTCTATGTCGAATCCCCATTTATTTTAAGTTTGAATCTTGTCAAAAAATTCTCTGATAAAAAAATACAAGACGAGGAATATGACACTCCAAAAATCAGAGACAAGGTTAGACAATTTGTTTGTGTCGGTGTACTAAGGTAGGGGTACCTCAGTACCCCAACTTGTCTGCAGCGATTACAGCTTCCAGCAGGGTTTACCACGTGCTTCGCTGGAGACCTTCTGCTCCATATCAAGCCATTCGAAGACCGAAGCATACAAGGCAGAAGATCGAGACCCGGCAAGCGGAGCTTCCGCGTTCGAGCTCAAGGATACATCACTCACGCAAGGCCCTAGCAAGAGGGCTCGCCGGAAGACTAGAAGATTACATCATAGGAGACCGCCTCGGCTGTATCGTCGGCGAGGCCGGGGAGCGACAAGTTCTGAGCCAGCAAGCTCCCGGGTCCGCAAAGTCAAGACCGACAAGCTGCTTCTTGGAGAATGCTGTTGTGTGCCCGCTCGGCTCATCAGCCCGCGCATCAGGGCCTTTCGAGGGGCGTGGCGGATGGCTGTGCAACTGGGGACAGGTGGCACTTCCGCAGTGGTGGATCCATCGCCGTGGCGGAGAACACAAGGCGGGAGCTTTTGGGAATTACGGCGACGACATTAAATGCCCTTGTCCCCCTTGTCAAAGTAGGTGGCGACCCTTTGTTCACGCCTTTGTAGCTCCTTTGTTCCCCTTGATTCAACTACCACCTCTTTTACATTTTACCCCTTTCTCCTCGTTGACACATGCCGGTGACCCTTGCACTATAAAGGAGGCCCATCGCAACATAGGAGGGTTGGTCCATTCGACACATAACACCACCATACGCTCGCACTCTCGAGCAAGATCAAATCAAACACAAAGCAGCGATGGAGTTTTATCTCTCGGAGAGCTCCGAAGCTGGGTAAAGCCGCCAGCGTGCTTCTCTCGATCTGCTCTGTGCTCCCTCCGCCTCGTACCGCACACACAAGGGCCCGGCCCCATAGGTGTCCGTGGCGGGCGATTCCCAAACATCTCTGGCGCGCCGAGTAGAAGCGTCGAGTTGTGCGGACTGATCCGGCGTTCCGCGACGCGTTCTTCATCAACCTCTCCGGTTTCATCAGCCTTCATCAACAATTGCGCCATGGCCCCGAAAAAAGGCTCGGAGGTTGCAGGCCCGTCTGCGTCCCTTCCGCCGCCACGAATAGCGGTGGGCGGGGAAGCGCCGTCGGAAGGGTGGTCGCGGCGAGACACTTGGCGCCACGGATCAAGACAAGATGGATGACCGCGCCTCGGTCTCCGTGGACATTCGCGTCCATCTCGGCACCGACAACCCAGAGCGCCATACCACGGGAGGTGGTATCCGCATCTTGAGGCAAGAATTACCGGAGGCTCGCGGGATGCTCCGGACCACCGTCCGGTCTACAAGCCAGCGAAAGCGCCGGCGGACCTGCTCCTTCTAACGCTGTTAGGAGTCGGCGTATCCGCTCCTCGCACGCTTCGCTCGCTCCCCTCCACTCCGGCGAAGCGCTCGTAAGGCGCAAATGCTCTCGACTTCCCTCGGCGGACAAGGCGAAGACTAGAGGGCTACCATCGAGCTGATCGCGCCGACAACGACTCTCCACGGCAGGTTGGCGACCTCGCGGCGCGCAAGCTGAAAAGCGAAGGCCGGCGGCGACAAGAGCGCCGAGTGCGACCACCATGCACTCCCGCGCGAAGCGAAACGCCGCCCGCGGAACAACGCCGGCAGCGGCTCCACGGCATCGTCGGATCCGCGGACTTCGTCGGGATCAAGCGCCGAGTCCTCGGCGGCCGGCGACAAGAAGCCTTTCGGACCCAATCGGCGCCGCGAAGCTTCGGCGACAATCGAACGAGCTGGAAACCATCGGCGTGCGTGCGCCGGTGAACAGGCGACTTGCGTGCGGCAGGCTGCCTGCGTTCACCGCGGCTGGGCGTGTCGATGTGCCGCGAAAAATTCAAGCGACATCTGGGAATGACGGCAAGACACCCTCGGAATTCCTCGGTGTCTACACCATCGCGGTGCGGCTGCGAGCGCGGAGAAGATTCGGCGAACTACTTCCGC